>JTDE01002147.1:108741-120638 GCA_014338405.1 Paragonimus skrjabini miyazakii | reverse complement strand
TAAAGATTCTCAAACTGAGTCTCTAAATCTAGTTGTTTAAGCCTACGCATAGGATAGCAAAATTTTGGCCCTAGTGACAGTACTTCAAGAGAAGGATTATCCAGTGTTAAAGATGAAAAGTTATGCACGTACCGTTCGGGCTGTTTCGGAAATTCTGCTTTCGGCTTAACTGGATTGATTTGATCACGCAGTTTTGCTTCCCTCTTATGTCGCATTTTGGCCACGATTTGTTGAACGTACGTTTCGAATTCGACAACCTCATTGTGCGTTAGTTCGTTCAATATCCTCGCTGCATTGTTCTGTTTCGTTCTCGAGGAAGGTGGTTGAACGTGGTTCCGTCTTTCCGATTCAAAATAATGATTCATCGTCTCCGTAGGCTCTTGCCGAATACAACGAGAGGATTTAAGCCCAGATTACTTTATACTTGCTTTAAGGCAACCGTTAAATCCGCAGTGGAGCCAAAGGTGCTCGTTTCAACGTACAATTCGTCTGCTATTCATAACAGCCCATCTACTAACCAATCATTTGCAAAAATGTACCCAAAAGTATGTTACTAGTCTTCGTGTTAAAATCCGTTTAGTATTTACGAAGATTACGCCAATATCACGTACAGACATCAGAGCCACGCATAACTGATTCCAATTTGTCTTCAAATATTACATATACTCATTAGCATGTCAAAGTGTGAATCCATACCTATTTCATCATCACCTACACTGAGTGGGTTCACGAAATTGGACCTTTTACCCTATCTGCCATTCAACCCTAAATAATCTTTTAATGTCCTCGGCATGGCCATTGCGAGAATGTCAATTGTGAGCAAGGATACCAACCTTGAAAAACATTTCGAAGCATTAACGAAAGACTCTTTTCTTCATTTAAGAAACGACCAACCACACAGTTTGAGCAGTAGAGTCATCCGATAATCTTCACTGTTCCGGTTGTTCAAATTTATCTAACGGATACATCAAATGTGAAAACTTGGTGGATAAGCTCGTCTTTGATATGCTACTTCTAGATCGAATACTACACAAAAACTATAAAAAAAGACGCCATATAAGGAATGTATGACTTTAAGTTCGCTTCCGAATGTCGCATTTATGTCTAACCATCACCACAAGCGTGTTCACATCAAAGGTGTAAAATGTCGCCACTTGAGATCCGGTTGTAAAATCTTAATCTATGAATGCAGAAGTTTTTTAATCAAACACCTAAGTTATCATAGCCAAATGTTATTGGAACAGGTGATATGGAACCATGGTAATCACCAAATGTACTTAAATTCAAAGCTGTTTTTATATACAAATTGAACATCACACACAATTGATCGCAGCTATCGCATTCCTATGGATTTTCCAGTCAGCTAGATGTTATATAAAGCACTACTCATCAGTAATCAAACACCGCTCAACAAGTCAATGATTTCTGTTATTTCAACTTGGAGAGAAGTCCTAGTCGAGGGGTCATCGATTGGAGTTAACAGACAGTAACTCTGTCTCCTCTCGAGGCGATTGGGCAACCTGATCATTGCTCACAAGCGAAAGTGGTTGAGTGTTTACATGTGATAATTCGGTCGTGCCTAATGTGAGGTTAATGGCGCAGTGGTTAACACGGTTGCCTCATGAACAGCGTGTCCGTGGTTCAAGTCCCGGTAATGGCGGTGATATGCACTACTGATGAGCTCTAATGAGAGCGGAACTCGAGTCTAGTGTTTTTATATAGTTAAGGTGTTGAATGAAGTTTTAGGGTTCCAAATGAGCTTGTTTACAATTTTCAAAAATTAGGAGCAACTAGTTTTTGACTTGTCGAAAGCTACACTTTATAGCACAGTGAAATTGTACACAGTTCAAATTCACCGACTGATTCTACTTTAAATCGATGTTCAAAGACTCACCGATTGTAGATTCCCCAACATGGTGTTCAAACCTCTGCCTATCTAACCCACCCGGTTGGATCATGTTCATGTCAGGTGATGGACAATTCAACATGCGCCCCAATCAAGCGGCCTGTGTGCACACGTGTTTAGAGGACGAGAGCATTATGTAGCTAAGAATTGGTTTTATAATTATATACCGGAGTTATCTGTGAGAGTTTCCATGCTAATGGATGTCAACTAAATAACTAAACAATCGATTGGAGAAACAGAAAAATCGAATTATCTGGAGTAACTTGAAAAAATTGTCCGACGTGTATTAAATGGTGTTGTAGTTTTGTTGCGGAGCGTATGTACATATATGTACAAATAAAAGTGACATATTGAGTTGATGATACCGTAGTGGAGCAAAGAACTCGCTTATTCTAACCGAAGGTTGAGTTGTGATATTTCTATAAGAATCCATTAATTGTGATATGTGGGATAGCGGACTGAAGCAAAACTTTCTCGGTCCACTGAGTTCCAGAGATCAGTTACAGTTCGTACACCTGTCGGATAGAAACTAGACAAGGAGCCTCCGGCACCCTAGTGTGTTTGCAACTGTCCATAGCCTGGGGGAGGTATTTACCCACGAGATTGATCATACGCGAATAGTTTGTGCGCCTTCGGAATAGTGTTCGGTCATCCGAGTTAGTCAGCAGTCCATTCATAACCGTTCAAACAGATCACAAGCACATTAATTCAAATATCATTATACCAACGCACACATAGCTATAACATTTTCTAACACCTACAGATAAGGAACCGTTAACTCATTATGAACACTGTGGTTATGACCCCAAACGTTTACTTTTATTGCCTCACTTCAACAAAGGGCGCTTTAACCGCATGGAGACAGTGAGAAAGGCAATATCTGTGAAAAGCTATACGACGGAACATGTCGAAACCACCCTCACTTCTACCACAGACTCAACCGAGATGACATTTTCTCTCTCAATAGAACTGTTACGGTAAATCATGTGGTTTTGAGCTCGGTCCATGTTTGTGAAATCACATCAATTATTACTATGTGTTCCATCGGTAAAAAAACAGAACAAAAAATAGCGTAGTCAACGAATCGCGATTCCTGACCTGGAGTCGATAATTTTTGCGCATACTTATCTGATCGGGTGCTATATAGTTGCATTTTTCATTAGACCCAACCAAAGGTGTGAACTGGAAAGTAGTCCGGATTTTACTAGATAATTGATTAGGTCAATAATCGAGGAAATTTCGTGCTACCCCATGTTCTTTGTCGCCACACATCTGCGAGACACAGATCGTTTATCGTATTTTTGCGAGATTTTATTATGTTACCATTGATGCCGGAATTAGTCGGGGAAAAATTTCAGACATCGCTTAAATCGGGGGTAGTGAAATTTTAGCGATGGTCTCGTACTAGACCAGTATCACCGCAGTATGGACGTAACGAGTGGCGTAGTATTCGTATGGGAATGTTGACGGTAAAAAAACAATACACGTAGAATAAAGTCCAGATACAAAAATTTCTATAGAAGCAAGGCGACAGAATGCTCATACTAGTTGGAATCATGACTCAAAATGAAGATGAGCAGACAAAAATTGTGTGGGTTTGTCTATCAAACTTTCGTTCAACAGCAGCCAGACGAAAATTTTGTCCATTCACAAAACACGCGATCCTGATGTAGTGATAATTAATGTGTAATCCGTACTCACAGTCGGCAAGGCGTATGCTCAATCTGAAATTCCAAGGTTTGACGCAGTGAATTTTTCATCAAACGAACAATTGAGCATAGATAGATATACAGAGTTACAGTGTGCGAACGCTTTGCAAATTGTTCCTGTTACAGTCACATTCCCAAATGAGTTACCGCAAAACAAACAAAATATTTGTTACAAACACACAACCACTTCAGTGAAAGGAAATTTTTTCAGTTTTATCTTAATCTGATCACCTGAATAAAGTGAACTGGCTACATTGGTATCTAGTTAACGATGTAGATAAGACATATAGGCATACTATATACTGGATTAGGACAGCAGTTCACAATCACAGTCAAGCTTTGGCAACAGCATCAGTTCTCGATATTGTCTAATAGATGTAACTAATATCGAATTGTTGAAAATCCAAAGTGCTTGTCCCTTCCAGATTCTCGTCTCAACTAATGAAGGCGCCAAAAGCGGGCAGTAGACTATCAGTATTATTACAGGTCATTACTTATTATACGTGAATCAAGTGGATTTTTCTTTACTGTGTACCTTCATATTTCCAGCATGCCTGACCTTAAAATTGCCTTTGGTAAAACAATTCTGAGACTTACTTTATGGAGGAGTAAATTGTCTTGAAGATTCAACGAAAAATGAACACCATTCAATCTGTTTCCGCCTAGTTCAGAACAGCTATTATTGTATTCGTGAATGCTAACCACTTCCCAACCAGTCAGTAATTCACCATTGTTTGTTGATATCCATCAAGTCTCCGGATGTTGTGATGCTACCCGATCTGAAGTATGTCACTTTAAATAAGCCACATTGTCATCTTTATTTGCAATGTTAACAGAAATGAGAGACGGACGGCGTACAAAGCATTATGCAATTGTGAGTGAATCGAGTTCATCTGCAGTCTATGTCTACGATTTCTATGGCATTATTAAAAATTTAGATGTGTCTTAGGAATTCGTCTGAGAGGATTAATTACACCATGCCCCTTCATGGGTATTGACAACAGCATGACTGACTGGCTGCAGTCCTACTCTGAATATCAAGAAACAAAGCATCCCGTGCAACACGACTTACTCTATCGACGACAAGAGTCACGAGTCTCTAACAAACATATTTTGTTCCAGTGCAAAGCCAATGAAAGTATGGTATGGCCCCAAAGCAAAAGCAACCGAGGAAAATCCGAAACTCCCACGAATGAGTTGACACGGAGCCAGTGTTAACCGCTGTTTGACCACCAAAAATGTTGCTAAACAGTTTTAGCCTAAAGGCTTCCATCCCCAGTGTCAATCCTTTTTCCCATGAAAGATGATTAATCAAGAAAGTATTTCTATCGAACGAAAGGTATGCAAAAAGAAGCTGCACAAACACAAGCCCTGCGGTAAGTCCGAATTATTTGCGATTTTGACTATCAGTAATACACAACCAAGCCCATGGTGTGATTCCACCTCTAATCGTATGACTCCTATTCCTTGTAGCGTCAGCTAGTAACGCATACCTTACTGGTCTCATTGCAGTTCCTAATACCAGAAGACTGGCAATTTCAATTCCACTAACGTCCATTTTTATCCGAATGGACATACTTCAACTGAAAGGAGTTAGATGCAATCATGTGGGATTATCATTTGCACCACACGAAAATGAAATCCAGTGTACAACAAATGTGAAAAGTCAATCATAAAAAGGTGAATTTTTAGTGAGATTCTTTCATAAGTTGTGATGAAAATGTTTATGAAATGCTGTGACTACACATGTGCTATTCACAATCCTTCTTAAATCATATCATACAATCAAACAGCAACAGCATCTATCTGTCTAATGATATGTGACAAACAACAAGGGGGGGGGCTGTTCCTAAGAAAGACTTATAATGGATGTTAAGAAACACATACATGAACCAGTAAATAAATTACAATACCCATATTCGGAAATGACACGCAACAACTATATTCTGAACAAAAAGTACACAATCAACACTGGAGACACACATACTGAATATGAATGAAAAATAAAACTCACAGTTTGTTGATTCCGGTGTCACGCGAGTGTCAATCCGAAAGATCATAAAAGGAGATTGTAAACTATGCACACTCATTCCACCGTACCAGAGAATCAGGGCGGAACTAATGAGGTCTGTCACAACGTGGGCTATCGCGAACCAAGAGGACAATGAGAATACCGGACCACAATCACACACCACTTAGAAGCGCGGTCTCATGACATAGGATATCCGGCTGGAAGTGTACATTACAAGATCAACACTTGTTCGCGTAGAACTGTCAATAACCTGAGACAACCCGTGTGAAACCAGTTCTCTACAGCCGACAACCTATACACAACAGTGTGACATTCAGTTGTTAATTTTGAGTTGCTATCCAGTTCAAATTATCAGTTCCGATTCCAGTGAATGATTTGAGTGTCAGATTACATCACGGGTTCACAGACAGCAGATCAAGCGATTGGAAATGCGAACATGCCCTCCCAAATTCATGATGGACTGACACATTCATTGCGACTGCAGTAGCAAGGCTAAATCAGTTCCACAAGCTACCTACTACTAATTCCACTCCCGACACAGGCAGCAGTACTCAAGGAGTATCGATTATAACGGGCTGGAACTCACTCACACCTGGTCGTATTCACACTTAACCTAAAGCTGAATAAGCCACGACTATTAAGAAAAAGGTCAATCCTACCAAGCCCAATGGATCACCTTAAAATGAATCAACAGAAAGGTTCGATCACATATGAGTGATGTGCAATTTGTCACGAGTCTAACCAAAAATTGAAGGAAAGGCTCAGCAGACTTTGAGGATGGCCAGATTCGTCCCAAGTTTAAATTATAGAGACGTAGATAGAGTTCACCTAGTGACTCAGTAATACCAAAGCTCACGATTGAGCAGAGGAGAGCTGCAATGAACGCCAATTCAGATATTGGTATTTGGTAATTAGTTAAGTAATATTGAATGACCATTCACATTCGAATATCCCGCAGGTTTCATGATGACTAGTTGCTTCACATCCTTAGAAATTTCGGCGATAAAGTTAAGAATTCGGAAACCTAGGTGTCAGATAAACTAACAAACACAGTGGCAGTAATTGCTCACTTGTCAAATAGGTGGCACAGTTCGACTCACATTGCTCTAACAGTTTGAAATTGTAGCCAAGATGGGTACTCATCGACCATCGAATATGACGCTTAAGAGGAATGATCACAACCTCAGTAATGAAAAGGATTTTTGTTCTTGTCCTTGAGAACAAACAGCAAATACTGTGATCACAATGAGTTGCCACAAAAAGGCTGTTTAAAATCCACTTTGGTTAGGATGAGACAGTTTTGTCCAGCTGTGATAATCATCTATACGCTTTTCTTTGTCATTGGCGAGATCCCGTATTTACGACAGAGATGTTGGTTTGGTAGGTCAGCGACTACGTCCGCCAGATGGGAAAGGCGGGATAAACTTGTAGACAGGGCCAACACTGATCCCACCAAATTTGTGCATATGCCAGAGATACATAAACCGCGACAATGCTAGAAACATTTTGTCCTTCATTAAGACATGTTAGGAAACAGATGCTTACGTTAGGCATTTCTGCATGCACAGGTGGAATTCACCACATTTATGATCTTGCTGGATCACGTGTTCGCAACGAAATTCGGCACAGAAACGAACAGCCAATTGGGAAATAAGTCACTCGGGAGGTCCCAGACAATCATGTACAACCATGCGCGCAATTAGCTAACTTTTGAAACAATCCGTCATCAAAATGTATGGAGGCTGCTTCCTGGAAGCGCAGACTATAAAACAGGACCTAAATTGATTTATCAACATACACGGGAATGTCACAGAGTCAGGGTAAAGAAACAATTGTTAACGATAAATCGGGGGTAAATGACCACTGCATTTCGACGTTCAATATCTTAGGAGTCATGGAACAGTGATATTTATCGTCTTCCCGTAGTCCTTGAAGTCTTCCTTAGAACTTAAACAGTTTCGTGTTTTCGATTATATGTTCAAATTAACGACTTGATACGATACACGCCTACAGTCAACCACTGAAATGATGACATTGACCACATTGCAGTTACGGTTACGTGGGAACAGTGTTCTGCATGATTGTATATAACTTTACGACGAACTGTCGTGTTGAGAAACACGCAAACATTACCTACTGTTACAAGATGAACGTAGCACACAGTACTGCCACCGAAATGGAGAAAAATGAGCAATACCCGTAGCGGCTGCCTATCATATTTCAGTGAGAGGAAGGACTTTTTGTGAACAGTATTTATGTGATAGAAGGTAAGGTCAGAACACACTTGACAGTGATACGGGTTCTGACGTCAGGAGTAAGCGAAGTCACATCTGGGTCAACTTATTTTGCCCGATATGGTTAACTTACCTGTCAACGAAGAAACATAATTCGCCCGTCGGCGGCTTCAAAGGCCGACAATCGAGTACGATTAAGTATACAGAATTTAGGTGATTATACGCACGCAAGTCAGGACTGCACAACTTCATATGCACGATACCATGAGCTATCAAACACTGGTGCCGCCTATTAACGGCTTACTTTCTAACAGCGGCAGTGATATTAGAGCTGACGGCAGACCACACAGTTTCCGGAAGTGTGTAAACAATTACCAAAAATGTGAATGATTAATGCTTTGGACTACGATGATGATGATGATAGTGAAGCCATTAACCCAGATCTGCCACTACCTATGGCAGTGCAAGAAAATATGCACTGAATATCATAAACTTGCTAGAACAGACAAGTAGGGAGGGTAGTTACCTGGCGGCACGCTTTGATCACAGGGAAACTTTGAAGTTGGTTTCACTGTCTGAGAGGCTGCCAACTAGCCATAACAGACACACAGGTGCTTGCCAATATTTGTGGTGAATCGTGGCCGGTTCCACTCAAACCCCGAGCAAAATAGCCGAGTAAAACGAGTATGCCACAACGGACTAATGAAGATCTCGTATCATTTCATTAATTACGGACCTGCCATCTGTGCTTAGACGCGGAAAGGGGGTCACTGACAGCAAACATATGAACGCAAATTTAAGTGGTTGAACGTGAGAGATAGTTTTAATTTTGTTATACTGACGGAAAACAATGAAATAAACAGTCTATGTAGCCGATGGAATGAAGAAACATAACCCTTGATTACCCTTTCCTCGAAGGTGAAGTACGGAAAAACAACAGCTTTGCGCAGCAAAATGTATACGTAAGACGAATTTGTTGCCGAGTCTGAAAACTAATGATCTCAGCGTGTAAGTCAACAGTTGTTGCTCATATTATTTATCAAACATGTACTCACAATATGAAACAATGCAAACTGGTTTACTCTTGGGGTACAGAAAACTACACGACGAGAATATTCTATTATTACAGTTCACTTGAATCGCCATTTGTCGTCTAAATAATCTTCTTGGTACACACCCGCAGCTGTAAAGTTAGACATAACAGTTCTCAGTTAACAAAACCCGAACCTGGTAACCAGACCAACCAATTTGAAACAAACAACCTAGGCGTTAACAAAGTCAAAACGTGAGCACAAGTACAAAAATATATTACTTTATCGGGTTCTCCATATGAACGATATACCTCGCTAGTACTACTAACAGATTGTTTTTCTGAATGAAAATTTTCAACCTGTACACTATGAAGCGCTTGTTGTCACGCGGGCTGACAGATTGTACAAACTGATATAATAACCAAGATGGCAGGTGTTCAAACCCGTAGCAATGAGAATGATAATAGGATTAGACAATACTGAGATAACGCAAGCGAGACCTACAAAGGCAATGAACCAATCTTAAGGTTTTGGTGTTCGAGGTCTAGTTCAATCGATAGGAACAATTCGATTCGGAGAATTAACACACAGACAGATGTTAACACCAACTAGTTAGGCAGCGTGCAACCACTCAAACAAGTCAATGAGGACGAAACGGTTAAACACAACAAGACCAGTCGAAAGAGAAGCAGAGACAAACTTAGCAAGTCATGTGTACGTTAACGAACAACTCTAATGACGAATACATTCCAATATTACTGTCACACAAAACAGAGTATACACGGACGTCAGAATAGCAAGTATAGTTTATAGAAAAAAGCATTCCATATCACAGTGAAATCAAAATAGCGGTGAATGAGAGTAGTTAAAAAGGAATGCATGCAATGAAAACGAAAGAGGCTCGTCCTTAATTGTGTGGGTCGTAAATGACATTGGCGGCAGGTTTAACCACGAATTACAATAACCGAAGGAGCCGAATCCACTGCACCAAGTCCATCGATCAACAGACGTAAACGGGCTTTTTCCTTATCCACACACTTATCGAGATACCTATAAAATCAGGTTTCAAAATGAAGATGGTTAGGCACTGACGTTGTAAAAATTTAGCTTTGGTATTTAAACAGTAACAAATGGTTAGGTTTAGTGAAAGGTTGACAGAACGATTAGAAATACATATGCTTTGCATGTTTCGAAGGTTGGAGATCAGCTCACAAAACGGCAGATTGCCACTATGAAGCAGTGCTAACTGCATATTCTCCATAACAATTTCATGTGTTCCGGTACAACATATTTTCACCAGTTTGGAATGCATCAAGGAGCACTTTGTTACTCATCAACATCACCATAGTGGTCCAACATAAGCGGGTAACACAGGTGCCATGGAACCGAGTGGAAGCAAAATATCGCATTGAGATCCCAACACCGTGCGTGGTTTTGTAGTGATAGATGTTCTAATCAAATAAGACAAGCGAGCACTCACTATGAGATACGAGGCGTGGTTTTGTACGCCAAACGGAGCGTACCCTTACTAAGTCACACATCACTTCTCCACTGACCGAATATCCGTATCAGACACCGCGATCCGCCGGCGTCAACCGCCTCAACTCAGTTAAGAAGCCTGTTAGTGTAATCTTTCGCGTACAGCAGGGGTTCCAAGGCGAAACATCCGTTTCTGTTCTCACTCTCAACCCGCTAGTGCGAGTCGCTCAATTTGGACCATTATGTAGATACAGAATAATGCCAAAGAAATATCTTGAGATACCACCCACAAGATGACATGAAGTGATACCGGGACCGTTTAAAATAGAGTCGAGAACTAGGCTATGACTCTCAGGGAGACGAAAAAGACCAAGTTGGCAACAACAGAGCATTTGGGAATAATCTGACGTCCAGGTGTATAGTACAAATCAGGGTCATAGTGGAATTCGATTGCCAGCATAATCACAAAACTAGTAAAAAGATCTTTTGATGCGTAATACTATAAGCTAAAATCAACCAAATTATGGTTCTACATAAATCAGTCTTCGGTCACCTGACCTGGTTTTGTCGGAGGTTACACCAGTTGCGCAAAAACGGTCAATCAACTTGACTGACGCCAGAGTGACAATTCTAAGGACGCCAGAAAATATCTCTTGTCAATCGGTCTGGGCTGACAAATTGACGGGTGGTCATCTGAAGTCTCGACCAGACTGTCATGTGTGGCGCCTCACGTTTTGTTCAGGTGTGGGCAAAATGTCAACGGAATAAATAAATAAAGTGTTGTGTAGTTGACTATCTGGAAGACAAATGAACCAGTTGCGTGTGGCCAAACAACGAATGGTTTATTGCAAATCTTTCTACAACTACACGATTGAAGACAAAAACAGATTTTGTGTTTCCTTTTGATAGACAGCAGTGGGCGGAGAAATCTAAACCACAATTCCTTAACAGGTTCACACATACTCAGGATGTCCGAGGATGCGTGAACATCGTACTAATCTGGCCTCTTGTACTTGCCAACAGGTCATTAAGGCAATTCTGGATTTTGTTCATTATGGGTTGAACACAACTCATACTTAACCTCGGCTTTCAACTTCGGATGTGCTCAGTCAGCTTTCATTTTGAAAGAGACACTAAAATGGAGCTGTACTTGTTGGTTAGAACTCATCAGCACAGCATATTATTGCAGTCATTGAAAGTTGAATTCTGACCGACATACTCGTAAAGTCACCACGCCATTTAGCAAGACAGAACTGTCGCATCCAAACGTTGAAGCACAAATGACTCAAGGGTATAATCAGGTTGAATGTATAAGCTGAGGTAAAATCTGAGCAATTTCCATCGTGCACTAGGAAAATGTAGTAATTTCACTTAATCGATTACTTCTTATGCATGCCAACCCAGCATCTAGCATATCGTATCATTCTGGTTATAGCTGGAAAAACATTATATGTGGTGAGTTTATATATATATATATATATATATATATATATATATATATATAAA
>JTDE01002147.1:34253-97865 GCA_014338405.1 Paragonimus skrjabini miyazakii | reverse complement strand
TTATTACTCTGCTTCTTTGTGAACTGTCGTCAGGAGCAACAGGTCATGGATACATCCCAAGGCCGAAAATGCAGGTTGAATATGATCAAAATGCCACTGTTCGATTAAGCTATCCATGGAGCAAGATACTTAGTGAAGGCAGGCAATGCAACCAATGAAGTGGCTGGGTGTACAAGGCTGAGTAGCTGATTCGTTACTGAAGTCCTTTGGCTGTTCACTTGTAATGAACGTAAGGCAGTTAGTTGTATGAATCTGATTAATAACACAAAAGTGCGATAAAGCAGATTATAACGGTTTGAAACAGTAAATAGGCAGTTGTGTAAAGATACACAAAAACCAGAAACCGGGACGATTTAATGGAAATAAGATGGCTAACCGAAAGCTCTGAAGATATTTTATGGATTAATGAACAAATGTGATGTGCGTTGACACGAATAAACCAATCAGCCAGTGTAATCATATACACAAAAATGTATCAAATTGTTGATGTAATAGTAACGCATGTACTGACGTGAGGAGAACTCAAATGCCAAAACTGAAACGAGAAGGTTCATATATTCAACACTGCAAGATTACACATTCAACGAAGCATCAAAAGCATAAAAGTAGACTCACATGCAACTTGTTCGAAACTGATCCACGAGCATGGTAACGATCTGAGTGAGAATGCTTCGAATT
This sequence comes from Paragonimus skrjabini miyazakii, assembly GCA_014338405.1. Lineage (NCBI taxonomy): Eukaryota > Metazoa > Platyhelminthes > Trematoda > Plagiorchiida > Troglotrematidae > Paragonimus > Paragonimus skrjabini miyazakii. The sequence goes on along the minus strand of JTDE01002147.1, from coordinate 97,187 downwards.
CCATTCGGTTTTTCATCCGATTTCCTACGATTCACCAGTTCTTCTGTGCCCAAAAGGAGAACTAATTCCGAGAAGATATGAGATAGGTTTGCGATCATGGTACGTACACAGGTATGCGCACCTGGTCCCAAGATAGAACAAAACAAGAGAAATCAAATTAAAACGATGCTTAAAGCAGTTATGTCCTCGGATAAATTTAGAACATGTAAGCAGAATTACGTAAGATGTACTCTGCAGAGACTGATCAACCAAATGACACGGCTGCCTTGCACACCGAGGAATGACCCAAGCAACTCACTCGCCACATCCAACATTATTTATGAATTCACTTGTACTTGTGGAATCAAGTACATCGACCGAACGGTGAGAACGCTTGGAACACGTGTCTCGGAGCCCATTCCCAAATGGCTAGTGAACAGCAAAACCGGCGCCGCCAGTGTTCTATCGCACGACATTTGGAAGAAACTGGACACGTAATTCAAGTAAAGAAGGCTTTTAATGTGTTGTATCGCCCAATTAATAAGCATACTTTACCTTTTGCTGAAGCCGTTGCGATACACCGTTACAAACCATCACTTTGTGTACAGACGGAAATGGTAGTTCACCTATCCTTATCATGGTGTTGAGAGTTTGCAATCATGAGTCTATATTGCCCGTTTAGTGGTTGATATTATTTGAATGTTTTAGTTATACCGTTTACTTAAGTTTATTTCCTTCTCTTGTTATAAACTTTATGTTGGACTGCCTATTAGTTTCCGTTTATTTCGGCGTGCCTTACTGTAAGACCGATATTGTCTGCATCGTTAGTTTCTTATTCGACCAGTTTGAAATTTGAATTTTGTTCGTTTGTTTTTAATTAATCATGGCCCATTCGAACGTGACTGGTACTGTGTGCGATTTCTATTGCAACTGATGACTCATCCCTATGTTATGTTAAGTTGATGCATGTTAATTGATCATAGTCCGTGTATCGTAACCGAAGAGATCGGTCGAAAAGTCTTTGCAAAGTACATCTTACGTAATTCTACTTGCGTGTTCCAATACGATGGATCTGTTGGGAAATAGAGGGAATGGTTACTGATTCGATGTTAAGTGCAGCAGTGAACTGACAACAACTGAAAACAAAAGTGACAGTTGTAGAAATAGTCTGGTAGCATGTAAGATGAGTTTGCTATTGTGGCCTAATGAGAATCGTATCGCCCAGAGCCTCGCACGAAACTTACTCGTTAGGACAAAACAACCAGGGTGAAACACATACACAGGTACACATATATGAATTATAAACAATAAACAAAGACGATTAGAACAATTGGGCTGATGATATTGGTGGTGGTGAATGTAGTAGAAAAGCAAGCAGTAATGGATTCAACAGGGCTGGGATGACTTTTACCAAGTACACAATTCGGTAGCTACGGTATGCGTGCGTAAAGTTACGGAAAGGGGGAGGGGAAATTATGGACAGACTAGGAAAGGCAAAGGAAGCCAGCAGCACAACAGAGTTGCATTACAAATGGTGGTACCCTAGGATGGAATGCACAACAAAAAATGTTTTGATGAACAAAGCAGAAACCAAAACAAAACAGTCAACAGCCGTGGCCACCCATGAACGAGGATTTACAAACAAGGCTGCATTCACAAAGAACAAAAAGGTCTATGGAAATACAAAGGGAATTCGATAGTCAACATACAGACGTGAGGCAAACTGGTACTGTCATCACCATCACCCCCACATAGCCAAACTAACATGCAACCCATGAACTAGGTACGGTAGGGCAGCCGCTTCCTAACTGTTTTTAACTTCAAGTAGTAGAACAGTACAATGTTGTTGAAAACAAGTTTTGTTTGTTGTATGCACTTTTATAAAACCAGTGAAAAATCGCGAAACGTTAAAACAATATGACAATTTTGTCAGGCAAACACTGAGGGAAGTGGATCATAATACGACGCACGACCAAGTCGGAGACGCGAGTATTTCAACAGTGGAATACGTCGACGTGGATTAGTGACCGAACCAGTCGTCACTCAACATGTAAAAAATCCACGACAATAAGCGTTAGCCAAATGCACAAAACCAGACAGAAGTGTACACAACACTTAAATGAAACCCTCATTGCGTTGTGGATTGAAATTCTGGTTCACAAATCCGAGCCCCCGCAAGGCTTTGGGACGTGTGAGTTGGACATTAATGGTCTTGCTTTATTTCTCGCTACAGTAAGGACCGTTTCCAAATGGAGTACCAACGTAAGTGGAAACGACTGTGTAAAGCAGCAGTCCTTGGCAGTAACATTAGGCAAAGCAGATCAGACTCAATGTGTACGGTAACCAGTGAATAGCAACTGTTGTTCGCCGATGGTGAAGCCAGTACAACGAAGATTGAAAGCAGCTGTGATACAAACAAAAAACACCGCCAGTACTGTGACACCAAACATAACATGACGCATTTGAAGCCTATCGGCTGTATTTCGGTGCATCATATACAACGGATCTCACATTATCTATAGGCTTTCGTATAGCTGCTAGCTTAACTACATTGACACAACAACTGGATGGTTGCATTTTTTTGTGGCAATTTTGGCTCATGCGTTCCAAGTGGTAATGCAATGTTTTGTAGCATGCAAGACGTCGTTCAATAAATAAGCCTTAAGCTAGGGATAGCGACCAACTGATCACATGGCTAGTTTCTTCTCGTCGCACAGATTATACCAATTCGGTAACTGTGGATCAGGACAATGTAGACAACCAGAACTCATCGAAACGGATCAAGGTGGAAGAGTTGAACCACGCACTCTTCAAGTTAACTAAGAGTTTACAGCTCCAATCATTAGGTACGGAGACCTCCAGCAAGTGGTCAAACAACGGCGTGATCAACGTATACGAACACACTGATTGCTCGACTGAATCAAGTGGGAAGATGTTGTCTATCTGACTGAATATTCCGTGACCATTTAGATCGCTGGTTAGGAATACTATCCGAGATGGCAACATACCGTAATCAATGGTGTGCGAGCGTTCATTGCATAATTTCGCTGTGCAGCTTTATTTTTCTCATCTCATCCATATCTACTGGTAATTTTTCCTTTTGTAGGACATTTCACGATGCTGGTAAGGTGAACAGTGATTCGAGCTACAGTATCAACTGGTCAAGCTCATAACGATTGTGAATGATTAGTTGAAACGGGCCTGTGGTAGCCAGTGTTGCGATGACGGCATATATGATTAGATGATGTACTATAGTGACAGATTGCTTTGAATACGCCAGAGTGGAAAGAAAACGGATACACAGAAGCATAGCAATGACTGTGTACATATGAAGTAGCTGGCTTACTCAGAAAGAAAACAAATGGAGAACGTAGATGGAAACCTGGTAAGATGCATAAGAATTTCATGAAGTCTAGGACAAACTGAAGATCGGTCAGCGATGAGTCAATTGGCAAGTCAATTACGAAACTGCCAACAACTGATCACATGGCGATCCGGCAACGCCAACGTGGTTTCCTTTTTGTTTAAGTCAACAAATGTCGGGAAAGAACCCAATTCCCCGATAATACCGTTTTCATTTGCCTTTGGAAAGGCCCAATTCATTCTGCTCGAAGTGACCTTCTTCGTCAGCGCGGTCATGTGCCACTTCACCTCGCCTACGCACTTCGCCCTTCACGTGCGTTCTCAACCTTGAGCAACGTCTGGCACCCCGCCTACGCATTTCGCCCCTCACGAGCGTTCTCAGCCTAGAGTTAATTGCTGGCATACCACCCACATGCTCGTCCTTTAATTGGGACATCACTGTACGGTCTGGATCTTTGTCTGGTCCACTTCTGTCCTTGTTTTCGGATTGGTCACAAACCCTTCAAATGTTGTCTAGTTTGTGACCGTGTTGTCTTCGGAATGAGTGACATAAAGTGGCTCTGTCAGGGGGCCTGTCTTTTCTCTGTGTTCCTACGTGGGCATTCGGTGGTTGAGTTGGCCGGGAAGATTCGTATTAATCTTGCATATTCCGTAGTCCGTTGTTCAGAACCGTTGAACGTCGTTCCGTTATCTACCGTTCCACTAACCGTTATTCCGTTGTCTGTTTACGCGCTCGTAGGCCGTATACCGAGTTACAACAACAAACAAATTTCATAACCCAGGTACGTACGTCATCACAGCAAGCAATAATGTAGGTTACATTTGAATGGAATATGGTTAGACGCGTGGGCAGTACCCAATTCCGAACTAATATAACTTGTACAATAAGCCAGTAGGGAAATTTACACAGCTGATCATGTTACCACTTAGTTGTCTATGAGTTATTAAACTACGGTCGTAGGCGTGAGGCATGTTAGACGAATAAAATCGCGTATTTGAGAAAACATCTATACTAAACAGGTTCACATGCAACATACGGATGGAAAAAAAACTTCAGGCCAGTACAGTTTTGGAGCGCGGAGTTTGATACGCTAAAACACTTACGCACTGATGATGTCACCTCGCTTGGTGATGAAATGTTTGCAACCTGAATGCCAAACTCGGCGAACATACCAATACCAAAACCATCAACCTGAGCTACGAACAACAACACCACTGTTCACAACTATCCGAAACATTAATAATCTATTCGAAAACGTACGTTTACAACCATGTATCATATACCTCTACTTTGCAACCACAGATAGTGTAACAGGATAAACGATAAGCAAACCCTCCAATCAGGACACTTCAAATAACCATTCAATAATACTAGATAAGGCTAATCGGTAGACAACCAACATCACCTGAGTAGCGAATAAGAACCGAGGCACACATGTGCGAAAGAGCCAATCAGAGGAACTGTTTAGCTGATTGATAGGAAAAACTTATCGGCCGTGAATGCTCTGTTCGAACAGCTATGATGTGACAGTCATTATTGTTCACAATAAATAGCTGATTTTCGAATGGTTATTCACGTTAGAGAGAATAGCATGACCCGGAAGATGGCATAGTGTCAAACCTGTAGTAATGCATAAGTGCATTAACAAAGAGTAGCATCTGACCAGGCTTCCACGGGATTGGCACAATGCGATTGACCTAATACGCACACAGACATTCAAACAAATTCAATATCTCCGGCATATCGAAGGTGCGTGACCATATGGTGATAACACCTCAGCCGTAAACAATGCAACAAATAACACACATTATCTACAGAAAAGTGAAGAATGGCCTGTTTCAAAAGTAACGAACAAAGTTCCAAACAGACCAATCTCAAGTCTTCCCACATTGGGCAGGACCAACCTGAGATGGGCACCTGTCGATCTGGAATATCTTTAACTTGATCAGCAAATGACTTCAGAAAGGGACCGATTGGAGCACAAAGCCAGCTCCCACGAAGCTTCACGTAACGCGAAGCCAAATCAGACATGCCCTTGAACCAAGTATCGTTGAGTCGTTGACGCAAGCGCTTGGGAGACGCGTAATCGGCGGCTTCGTAAGCAGCCAACAGCCGCTGGTTAGCGCGGCAATGGACCCAGATTGCATTGTTCAGAACCAAAAGCAGGCCACGAGCCTAGTCAAACAAATAAAGCAGCAGTAGCAGTAGGGGAGTTGGAGAGTAAACGGGTCGAGCATTGTGAAATAGCGGAAAGCAGGAAAATCAGGGAGAGGAAACAAACGCATTGAGAACATCAGCCTGCTAGGAAGCAAAACAAGGTTGTTCTCAAAACTGGATACAGACGGTAATCACAGACCTCCTGAATTTTTTCCGTGGACAACTAAGTCAATTGCTCATAAAGGGTGACGAATACGTGCAAACAGCTGGATCAGATTAAAGCAGTTCATTTCCACTATAGCATATAATTCAGACGACACACTAGTCAACGCGTGCAGCATTAGCACGCATACACATGCGTAGTCATCGGATGCTTTAAAAAACTTAATTGATGCTTTATTCATTCACCGATAAAGTCCATAAGCCTGGTCGGAATGTATAGTAACTCGAACAGCCGACCATCTTAGGAATGAGGTGAAAATACTTGGAATCAAGTTTGCTGAAATCATCAGAATGAATCCAACAAGGCTAAGCAGAAATAGAAATGTTATGAATGAAGATAAGCCATCGACTGCAGCACGCTGCAATCACGAATAAAGCTTTTGAACGGAGGTTCGAGTTAAAACGGAGGCCCAAACCACGCAGCGACACCTACTCACTTAACCCAACAGAACAGACAGGGTTCTCATACTTTGTTACTGCATCAAAGATTGATCACTCAGGGATATCACCCAATTATTGGTAGTCCCACTGTATAGTGCCCGATGCGGACGGCTCTCAGCTGACTGTACAACCTGATTAGTTGACTAACTCATTGTGTATCGCAAACGTTCCGAAATACGTGCTGGACAATGACTGCATTATTCATGCAATCAGCTCACTTGATGTGGGCTAGTTGGCGCACACAACGATAGGCAAACAGTAAATTTGTTGACACGTTCGTTGTGGATGAGCCGTGTTTTTGAATTATAAAGTAAAACGGAACGCATACAACTCATCCTTTCAACAACATCCGGACGTCATTTGGATTTCACAGATGACGCGAGTTGACAAAGGCAGTGAGAACCAATGCCGTTCTCGTTGATATCTCACCAGCATTGTTATATGCTGACGAGACAGTGCTGCCAAATGTGTGAAACTGTTTACCGTCCCAAACGGATAGTCAGCAATAACAAGCATTAGAGTGGGAATTCCTTAGTTTTGAAAAAGTGATTTATACTCTGAAGGAGTGAAGTACAGTCCTTACAAATTAGCGCGATCATTTTCTTTATTCAACACCGTTTGCATGTCTTCGGAAGAAAAGCTTAGTAGGAAAGTATCATCTACACACGCCATGACGACCACCTTGGTGTTACGAAGAAACCCAATACCAAGCTCGTTGGATTCTGCAAGCGTACTTCTCAGAATGTCGTACAAGACAAATTTGATCAGACACTCTTGACGAACACGACTAAAAGTGTTGAACGCTCGAGACAGTTATTCATAAACGTTCACTGTGCTTACACAGTGAGCACACAACGATCTTAACCGATTCCCCTATTCCACTGAAAATTTAGAGGGATATGGGGGAAGTTATGAACAATCGAATCGAAGACAAGTCAAAAAGACGAAGGCCGTCAGACGCCTACAAGACTGTCATTGCCTTAAGATCTGTCGTAGGTTAAAAATATTATAAACGCATTATCGACCAGTTCCGAATCCTGTCTGATTTTCGTGCAACTGACAACCATTGTCTTCAATGAGTCGACGCAGAATAAAGCTAGTGAGCAATTTTGATCCAATGTATAATAGACTGCTGCTTTTGTGGTTGTCGCATAGAATTCAGGAACTCTGTTTGAAAACGGAAAATACCGTTGGTGAGAATGCACCACGAGGAACCTCTTCAGTTTCCCAAACAGTCTGAAGGAGCTTTGAAACTTTTGATATCTACTTCTCTTCACCACCCTCGAAAACAGAATGAGAGGAGGTCCGGTTTAGGGGCCTTGCTACGTTTCAACGGCTCAAGCTCTATGCCTACCATTGCCTCCAGTTGAGGGTTGACTGGATCGCGATAACTAACCACTCAGGTCCCGTCGTCTATACGGTTCGACGGAGGCCGGCTGTATTGCTCCCTAAATGTTCAGTCGACCCGTCAGTTCAGTACGAACAGTTGGTGATGAGGGTCAACTTTTTCCAAATAAGAACTTATTTACATCCACTCGATGGTTATTGCAAACGACAATCCTGAGAAAAGTTTTCTGTTATGCTCAGATAACAATTTTCGCCCCATCTATTTCAATTGTTCCAGCAAGGGATACTCACTGCTTTTGTGCAAGCTTGTAGTCAGCTTCCCAAAGATTTTGATAATGTCCAGAGCCAGCTGGAGTCGAATGCCGTTCGTTCATAAACTTTATCGACATGACTGAAGTCCAGTTCTGTCACCATTGCATATCACCTTCGAAACGCACTCTTCCATAGTAAGCTTTCACGAATGCTACGATTTGCTTCAGGCTTTTTAGGGTTCACTCACCTGAATTGAACTGTGCAACTTGTTCATCAGTGCTTCCAGATGAGCACTTTTCAACCTATTTGCTTGTATGCCACTTGATTATCTTGCACTGACAAAAAACCCGTTAACATAACAGACAAACACAACAGCATGATGCAAACCAAGGTGGTTGTCGCAAGATAAACGGCTGTTCACAACAGACGGGCGCCATGTATAAATGACTGCTATATGATCGGTTTGTATTCACAGCTGTGATGCATAGAACGGTGGTCTCCATGTTACATAATGCTTCTTCGTGTTGAAATGTGGTACTCGACATAAAGAGGCTACGAAATGCACACAAATGCATCAGTATTTTAGCACTGTCAGTGTCGGAAACTGAATATACTGGACAGCAGCTCATCATCTGGAGAAATACAAGTTGAGCATTCAAACTACCGGAACGTACGTTAATATAGTGAGTACGCAACATTTTCCAAAACTGTCTTGTTCAACGTTAACCGGTGTTAAGTGAGAAAGCACACAAATGACTGTCCACTCTGCTTTTGGACACAGTGCGATTCCCACTCCAACTTTGCAACGAGATTCAGCTCTGATGATACAAGAAAACTTAAAGGAAAAACGTTTGGATCGGCATTTACTTGGAGATGAACTTAAGTGAATGACGGTGCTATAATTGTAAATTAGCGCTTCTGAGACGCTGCACATATCAAGCTTTACATTTGAGACATTACATTACATTACATTTGCTCACCAACTTGTCAGAGGGTACGGACATTGTGAGCGTTAATGTACGTCAAGTAATCTTGCCTTTAGGAAACAAGTATCAATCGAGAAGACAAAATAACGATTCGAATAGCCCCATGAGTTCATTAGAAGTGAAAAGGTGTTTTGGCGAACAGTCTGTTTTCGGTTATTCATCATCGGGCCAATTACATACGCAGTTGTAAATTGGAGGGCAATTAGGTGACAAAATTGACCTCCGGTGATGTCGAGTCGGTAACGGGCGGCCACGGTAACCGTAGGGCTTGTACAAATTTCTTCTGAGCGCACAACTGTGGATTGCGCAACCGAATTCCGATCGCTTCCGCGGTGGCCAGAATACGATGATGAACAACCGAAAACAGACTGTTCGCCAAAACGCCTTTTCACTTCTAAGACAGAATAACTAAAGTTAAAAAAATGTGGTAGTAGATTAATAATGTGACTGTCAGAATAACGACAAATTCTGATACCTTCCGAGCTTTTGACCCAAACGTTTGACAGACGAGACAGTAGCGATTAACTTGGGGGAATCCTACCTGAAACTAGACTTAACAATCTGACTCACTTGACACTGACAAGTATGCTAGGCTTGAGAACATAGTTGATAAGACAGTGATTTTGATTCTGGTCACTGCCGCGCACAGTGAGCATATTCGGAACCACGTCAGTTTTGTATGAAACCGGACTATTTTTGAATGTATTGCGCAATACGTCAGTGATCACGATCAACCTCTTAGGTGAGCGGAGAGCTCTTGCATTCCAGCGCACCTTTTCTAAATCCCTTCTTTCTTATGTGCGAGAGGGCAATGCTACAACTATGAAAAAGTTTGCCAATATGCTCATAGGAACGGGTCCCAAACACTCTCAAGCGGCCGGTAGTGCGACATACAACATTAAGCGGGTAACACCTTTTGTCAGACTTCCGTCTGTCTCATATAGTTGTACATAGTAGGACCGGAGTTTCAACTCGTACACAAGCCTCATCATCAAGTCAGGGTAGCAGAATAGGCCAGATTAGTTTATCAATAGTGATCAATATAGTGGACCAGTCGGAGAGCAATCTGAATGTCAACATATTCTGACCAGTGATGAAGGTTTAGGCGTTAGTCTCTATTACCCTAACATAACGAAGATGGTAAGTCAGATTTTCTCTCGCTATTGGAGTTGAAAGTCATTAAATGAAAATTATAAAAAGGCGATCAGAAAATGTATGTTGGACAACATGCAGGAGTACATAGTAACCGGCTGGAGAGTATGGGAACCAATCACTGGATATCATCCCCGTAAGACAGAGGTAATTAACTATCGGGAAACAACTATAGAAAGTCTAATTCTCCAGGGTTTGAACAGTTATAGTGACCATAGGATTCCGATCGATTATGAACTGTCTGGTCCGCCTCGTAGTTTTGTGAGTCAGAAACAAAGACTACCATGGGTTTCAAAATTTAGCCATTTATGTGGGCACTACACTCCAACAACTAAAATCTTGAATAGAAAACAGATAGAATGTAAGAGGTTTAGTAGTACAAGCTTTAAGGTGATGTGGAATGACTAAAGAATGACGGATGGGAGGAAGCTGAGAAGGAAATCTGTGAAAACGATGTAAACGAGGACGGTAAGAAAAGGTCTTCCGTGAAAAACGAGTTTCTATGTGTCAGAATAGTGACACTATTACTAGCCAGAACGAACGAGACAAAACACACAAGATAGGCAGTTTGAGAAGAGGATAAAAAGTCAGCACATACTTGTGACAAAATAGGCGTTTGGGCAGATTGGCGAGTGCAAATCGAATCAGCATTCAACCAGGCAGAATGCGAACCACCCTCTTCATCGGGTCCACACTGGGGAATTGTCGATCTAAAAGTGAGCAGAGAGAAACGGTAAACGGGGTGATCTAAATAAATAGACAGGAAAACCGGGGACATTAGTCACTCACGTATTCTGGGGTGATGAGAAACTCAGTATGCTGAAATGCGTTTTGATAGAACACAGAGGTTATCTGTAGCAAAGTACTTACCACCAGAACTAGACACACTGATGGATGCCCTTAAGATCAGTGGGCATCTTTTGAAGCTTATGGAAAAAAATTCTCCTGTCAAAGGGGCTAATGGCAAGCGTCGACAAAGAAAGGCATAACAACCGCCGTATTCAGCACCTGCAACGCCAAAATGTTAGGTATGGTATATTGAACCGGAGTGTTACCAGCCTACTTGACTACTAATACATAGTCTAAGAAGGCCACTATTCATATTAATTCGTAAGTAGCTGTGATATGAGCTACACAGAAGAGGGTAAACTGACAACCAGCTATTGACGGATAGAGTCAACTACGCAATCAGCAGTATCAATGCCACAGTCACGGTCAATACAACCGTGTTTTTTGTCTTTTTTCGTGTCTGTCTGTATAGTTCCTTAAAAGAGGACTTTCGTCATGTAGATATTTGTTTTGTAATTTAAAATTACTTGAATGTACAGATATGATCGAAATGCAAGAAATTTTACTCCGAAGAATATAACATAATTTGTCTTTTGGTTGTTTTGTTGGGATGATATTGCAACTGAACACCTCAAATAAGGCACCTACAAACAGGATATATATGCCCAGAATGAACACCAGTAACGAGTTCAGACAGCCAAATCGACGCAACAAATGAGTTATTAGTCAAATTTGTAAGAAAAAATGGGAACAAATAGCACGTAGTGGCCATTTTTCATCAGAGGCGTGCGCTAAATTATTGTCTTCCGAAAATGAGGAAGCAGATATTCATGCCAATGTCAAACAAACGCTGACAATCACGTACCTCCACCACTACAGTCAACGAATCATGCGTCACTGCCCACTGCTAGAATGTGAATCACTGGTAAGATGTACTAATGAGAGATAAATGATTTATGGCGACAAGAGAAGGCCAGCAACAAAATTTGGCATCACCCTCTCCCTGAGAACCTAGCCTGGTTAATTCACGAAGTGGTCTGTCTAGGAGCATCGACATCAATCAAAGATGCGACCAGTGGCAAAAGTACAAAAATACAAAAACAACAAAATAATCCCATAATCGGCGACAGCAACATTCGGAATTAGACAAATCAACCGAGTGTCGGCAAACGAAAGCGGATCAACTCCATGCAAATAACAAAACTTACTCAATTCGATCAGCCAAATGTCGAAGAGCCGAAATGAACGCCACCATTGCATCAGCACACCAGTCCGGAAAGCGCTCTTGTAATTCAGCTGATTCGAACAACTAATTAACAGATGCGACCAAAACGGAACATAAATTAGGTAAAAGTAAACACATTCGTAAATATTCATGATTCACTCGGAGAAAAAAACACAACGATATACTCAAAGGAGTGAAGATTATTCGTATGTGAAGTGTAGATGAAAACTGTAACACGAACCCATAAAAACTGACAAGGAGCTGCGGGATTCGATTTACTGACTAGCAGAATCACATACCATAAATGAGAAGAGCATATATACAGGACTCTTCTGGAATGCAAGAATCAGTAGACCTATAGATATGAACTTTACGGGGGAAAAGATTAATAGTTTTGCCAATGTCAATGTAGAAAATAGTGATGGATTTGATAGTTCGGGTTGATGGTCCCGTTGTAATTTGATAAACTCAACGCATAATCGAACAACCGAAATTTTGCTCACATTCAAACAATGTCAAGTACATAGAAAATCTCATAAATAGTAATGGTGCCTTCAATCAGAACAAACCAAGCTATACTTGGAAAGTGTTCGGACTTGAAGCGTGATCAATCGTTAATAACAAATAAATCAAATCTAACAAAGCTGACTATTAGCTTTGATAACTTTACATTAAAGCGAAATGGAGAGGATCGAAGACATGATCGTTTAATAGACATCAAGTGAAAACAAAAAATATTTTGTTGGATGCTCATGAGATCGCGCCTTACTAGATAAACATTCCCACATGAGAGACTGTGACAAACAAGCGTGTGTGTATGAGTGTTTTTCGTTTGGTTATTATTCCCTAGGCTATTAGATGTGGTTGTACACGAAAGGGTCAAAGCATTCGCCAGTATAGCTCTTCGAATCAAATCAACAAACAAACCAGATGACCACGCCAAAGTAACAGAAGAGTTCAAGGAATTTAAAGGAACATATCACACATCTTCAACTGACTTTACCGAATGCACTAAAATTGTCGTGATATCAATGAGTACACACTACACAATACAAAGAATATAAAACAGATCAGTTAACAAACAACTTGTACACAGTCCTGTTCAGTTGAACCCAAAAATCTTTGATTAACAAATAACATCTGCCCCAAGCACACGTTTCCGTTTGCTTAGCATAAAAAGTGACAAATGAAAAACAAACAAATTATTTGTATAAAAATTTATGTTTCTGGTTTTTATGAAGCAAGAGGTTCGTTGCCGAACAACCACATATGTACGATTCCAGCTTTCAGTTATACCCACGAGCACCGCAGCGTGGACTGTCATCGATCACAGAACGGAAAATTAATACACAAGTACAAATACATGTATCAGAATAACCAAGCAAAACCAATGGAAATTCTTGAAGATTCAACAATCTTAAAGACACAGGTTTCTCACTGAGTCCGACACATCGTCAAGTCCGGAAGCATTTTCAGCCAACGACGACAAAGATGCTCGAAAATTGAGAACACGCATTTTCCAGATGAATAGGCCAAGGATCTAAACGAGCACACGCATGTAACTCCCCGAATTGATATTCGGAAGCCAAAAATAGCGGAAATTTGTGAAAGCATCACATTTCTTAACTATCCCCGTAGACAACTGGTTAGCAATATTACAAGTTGAGGAGAAGACAGTATACAGATAGTCAAAGCGATAAACACAACCAGTGTGTCCATAGTAATAAAGACAGGGTAAAGGTCAACAGAATCCCATAAAAACAAATCACATTTCAAAGTGGAAACCACATACCATACAAATCTGCGATATCAATTAGCCGGTTCAACAAGCTTTGCATGTTGCCTGCAGAAGAATCAAATAAAGCAGCCACCATCAGTTTAAAACCCTTTTCTGCTACCTTGGCGTGATGGTCAGGCTTGTGGGCTGTTTTTATCCGGAGGGCTGTACTGACTGCGACCTCGGTCGTTGCAGGTTCAACCATGTCAGATTGGCCAAAGTGAAGCAGCCAGACAAAAGGCGCATGTGTCCGTTGTGAGGCGTTCGTTGTGTATGTTATCAGTATGTTCTGTTTCGGTTGGGTTTGACTGTGCAGTATTATCTCTATGTGAATGTACCGAATGTCTTGGGTTGTGACTGTCGAGCCCGTTCTGGATGGTTGATGCTGCTGCGTGTGTGTGCGTGTGTCACATGCTGCCTTGTGGTACAGGCTTTTGAGCCGAAGGCTTTGGTTGAGGGCCCTAATCGCTCTCCTGTCTAGGTCTGGGCGTCCTGGCAGTATCCTACTCCCATAAAAACCATGACTTTACAACAGAAACCAAATACCATACTGCATCGGCCGTCGCGCAGGTTAAACCGGGTCGCCCTATCTCCTGCACATGGTAGGGTGGATGGGCGAAAATATGCTACTGCCAATCACTCACCCTCATACCGTCCCCGCAGTATTGATCCCCGAGCAGATAATGCTGATTCAAGTTTCAGTAACCCGAAGAGCAACCTGAAACAGGTCAAGGGACGCAAGACGCTCTGTGTTGGAGCATGGAATGTGCGCACGCTGCTGGACCGATGCAGCTCCAAAGGACGGCCAGAACAGTGCACTGCACTGATCGCGATGGAACTGTGTCGTTATGGAATCGACGTAGCAGCCTTGAGCGAGGCAAGGCTTGCGGACCAAGGTAAGTTACCGGAAGCAGGTTCCGGGTACACCTTCTACTGGATAGGTTGCCCGATAGACGGTGCTCGGGAGCATGGCGTCTGTTTTGTAGTCTCTGATCGCATCAACGCTCTGATGATAGGCGAACCGCACGGCATCAGCCTTCAAATGCTGTCTATGCGCCTGCGACTCAGTCGAGGTAAGTGTGCTACATTTAATAGCGTTTGTGGTCCAACTATGTGTCACACTGATGATACAAAGAACCAGTTCTATGATCAACTGTCCGCCACAATCCGGTCGGTGCCGGTGACTGATCGGCTGTTTGTTTTGGGTGACTTGAACGCTCGAGTCGGGCGCGACTCAGCAGCTTGGCCGGGAGTCCTCGGACACTACGGCACTGGTTCAGTGAACGAGAACGGTGATCGTCTGCTCCGCCTGTGTGCCACTCACGAGCTGGCTATCACGAACACCCGATTCCAGCTGGATGTGAGCGACATCACGACGTGGACCCATCCACGAAGCGGCAATCACCACTTGCTTGACTACGTGATTGTGCGACAGCGCGACATTCGTGAAGTGCGTAACACGCGAGTGATGGGCGGCGCCGAATGTAGCACCGATCATAGACTGGTTAGGACTAAATTATTTATCCATGTAGGCAAGTCTGTTTATTGTAGATCTTCCGGACAACGGCAGAAGCTGGATATCAAACGACTGGAGAACTTCGAGACGAAGAGTGCTTTTCAATGTGCAGTTGCCGCCCGTCTGCACGACGTTCCTATATCCACTACCTCTGAAGGTATGTGGCAGTTCATCAAGGAACGGATCACGATAGCAGACACTGAGACGATTGGTGTCAAACGCCAGAAACGACCGGACTGGTTCGACGACAACAACGCGGTTATCGCAGAACTGGTACGAACGAAGAACGCTGCGTTTGCTGCCTCCACAGTACACCCGGACAATGGAGCGAAGAAGGCGACGTTCCGAAGTATCCGCCGTCAAATAGCCGAGCGTGTTCGCGGAATCAAGGACTGGTGGATGAAGCAGGATGAGCGGATGCAGGGCTTTGCAGATCGTCGACAACATAAGGAGTTCTGCGATTCGCTCAAAGCGACATTTGGCCCATCTATCCAGTCTACTAAAGCATTGGTAGACGTGGACACCGGCTGTTCGTGCACCCAGCCAGAGGACATCATGAAAGTCTGGCGCAAACACTTTGGTAGCCTACTAAATCGTCCTGCTACCATTGATTGGGTGACCGTGAACAGCCAGCCACAACAGGCCATCAAGCCTTCACTTTCTCTCGCTCGTGATTTACTAGAATTGTAGAGAGCGATTGGTTAACTTCGCAACGGGAAGGCTGCAGGTGAAGATGGATTGCCAGGCGAGATTCTGAAGAATGGCGGGCCGGCGATGGAATGTGCACTGCTCCAGTTGGTTCACTCCATCTGGGAGCAGGAGGTGATGCCACAAGATTTCAAGGATGCTGTGATAGTACCTTTGTTTAGAGGTAAGGGTAACAAGCAATGCTCTGACAGCTATCGGGACATCAGTCTGCCCAGCTGCGCAGGCAAGGTGCTTGCCAGAATCCTTTTGAACCGGCTGAATTCTGATGTCCTAGAGGTCAATGTTCCTGAGAAGTAATGTGGATTCCGGGCGAATCGGAGTACGATCGACCTGGTGTTCGCTGCTCAACAGCTTCAAGAGAAGTGCCGGGAACGCAACCAGCCCCTGTATGCCCTCTTCGCAGACTTCACCAAGACGTTCGATTCCGTGAGCCGCGAGGCGCTGTGGACGGTGCTTGTTAAGTTTGGATGCCCAGATAAGTTCGTCAATTTGATTAGATTGTTGCATGTGGGCATGAGGGCGAAGGTGCAATCGTGTGGATCTACCTCTGTTGATTTTGATGTTGTCACTGGCGTGAAGCAAGGTTGTGTCCTGGCTCCATCCCTATTTAGTTTATATTTGACTGCCATGCTAACAATTGCTGTTCAGGACTCTGCGGAGGACGGTGTTGAGGTTGAGTACCGGACGGATGGGCGTCTACTGAATATTGGACGTTTTGCCGCCCCAACCCGGTTACATACCTCAACGATGCGCATGCTTCTGTTTGCAGATGACAGCGCGATGTTTGCACATAGCGAAGACAAACTACAGCGACTGGCCACGGCTTTCGCAACCGCGGCATCCAAGTTTGGACTGGATATCAATACAGGTAAGACATTTTCTTTCTTTCAGCCTTCTCCGGGCGGAGGTGCTGTCTGTGTACCTTCACCTCAAATCCGTGTTAATGGAGATGTTGTTGACAGCTGCACAGATTTCTGCTACTTGGGCGGCAATCTGTCCACCGATCTGTCCGTGGACCGCGAGTTGAGAGCACGTGTGGCAAAGGCTAGTACTGCTTTGGGACATCTTTTTAACATACAGCCTCAATAACACCACGTCGACAGCCGGTACAACCACGAATCGGAGAGAGCAGAGAATAAGTGGATGGTTGTTCACAAACGCAGTCGAATCGACAAAAATTTACTGCTGTTGTATCTACGGGGATCCTTTGAAGTAGTAGTGAAGCTTTTTGTTCTCGTACTGGTTTGGATCATTCCAACGTTGTGATATGGACAGTTTAGATGAGACTGCTGTTCCATTAGTGTTTCACACAGTCTAATTTCCGACGGGTCATTTTACAGTTGTGAACAGGCGTCCAGTGAATAAACGATAAAACCAAGGGGGCATGAACAACACCATAATCTGAACAATTTTCAAAGGAATGGTAGGTAACGGCACTATTGTTAATTGGCGTCTATGATGGTATGTACGTGGTGGTCTCCAATTTTTGTATAGCCCCCTTCATGCTGAAATGCGGAGTCCGGTGTATAACAATGCAGAGCCTGGTGTATAGGATTTACAAGCCCAATGGCTTGTAGAATTTGGTATGCATAATTGCGTTCGTCTGGTTGTTACTCTGTGATCTGACTGATAGTTGTATCCGAAAGAGTCGAGGCCACAGATCACCGGAGGATTGAGCTGGATGCTGTTAGACTACTCAGGCCCAAACACGAAGAGCAGTAGCAGTTCGGGACTGAACTTGCAAACGTGTGGTTGACAGTGTAAGTCGTAGAAGCATTCAGTTACTTCGAAATCGTTATGTGGTAATGCAACAGAAAATACGTAGAACAACAATTGAACAGTCTACGCTTACAACCAATGAATACTGAATCGCATGCACGAGTATTACAACAGCGATTGACAATCATTGATCGGATCATTTTAAACCTTTGTATTTTCAGTTTTCATATGAAAATGGCACTTGTCCTCAGGTGAAAAACTAGGCTACATGAGAACGCAAGAAACAGTTAGGCAACCCAAACTTAGATAGGAATAGTCAAAAACACCCCAAAGGAATTTACGATCGAACTAGTGGAAAGCAAACTCCTATCGGCATGCCCAATCGCAAGGACAAAGGGATACAACTGTAGAGCTTCAAATAATGGTTTTTCAATTCGGTCTAACATAACAACACTCTTCGACTGTTGAAAATAGTGGTGCCGCTAGTAGCTGGGGTTGATTGATTAGATATTCGGATACCTCGGATAGCATTCTGCTTTACACAATATTGAAATAGATTCTATGAGCAGCTGATGATAATATAGTTGTGAGTGAAAAACTATGGAACAGTAATCCTAATTAGGAGCACAGATAAGTATAAAAGAAATAAAAAATGAATACGAAATGACAAAGACTTACTGGTTTCTCAACGGAAGTATGACAAGTAACCTGTTCTTGGCACCGTTGTAAAGCCTGTGATATAAGTTCTTCATACAGTGTGGGCTGATACAGAAATGAAGGCATGAAAAGTGAGAACAAAAATTAACTGAGCGACTGAAAATGAACCATAAAAAATGAAGGAGTTATCAGCCGAGATGGACGGTAGAATGATTACAAGAGGAGAAAGCTTGAAGTACAAGCAGTAACAAAGCGAGAACATAAATGAGTCAACTGATGACACGGAAAATATCTCCCGCTTTTATATCACTGTCTCCTGCAAAATGACATACTAAGACTCACGAGAAGGTCGGATATTGACTAACTGTTCAAACTTTTAAGAGAGAAATTGAGGTAAACGGAGATGAAACTCGCAAGTACGGGAATGGCACCGCATTCCACACTATCAAGGGGTTGGTGAAATCGAACGTAACACGTGTTGTGAGGAGTACAGGGCATACACGAGTGTTGTGAGTAGTAGTGTGTACATTCGGGAACTAAAGTGTAGGAAGACGAGGGACCAGAAACGACTGTGGGAACAGTGTGGGGGACGTGTTATCAAGGCGAATGAAAATGCACTGAAGCCCAATGTGTGGATACACATCAGTCATGCAAATGAGTGTACGCGTTCGTTGTCCTATGTTCTAATATAACCTGTACGGGATTTCATGCAGTGAATAATTCCGTATGCCAGGCGACTTTTACGGCCACAACACAGTCGGAATCAGGTATATGACAACCACTTACCTACCACCTGCTAGCTAAATGAAATGGGAATTCCTTCTCCACAAATTAGTCAAATGCATCGAACCCTCGAAGAGCTAATACAAATCCCGATGCTCTGCATTGAAACCGCATTTATAAAGATTGCCCAGAACCTACTAATTTTCCATGCTCCAGTCATTCAACAGTACATTCTAGTTACTGGCGTTCGGTATGACGGGAAATTTGATTGATTTTACACGTCGTCTTTATGTGTCACGTGTAGTATTCACAATATGTAATTAGCTAGTCACAACATAAGTACTCACCAACAAAGTTGTTCCTCCTTCGGTATCATTTGCATTTGTGTGCCAGGTTTCTTTCAGCTGCAACGCCTCTATCGCTGCATAAACACATGGCACAAAACAAAAAGAACAGATATACATGCCAGAAGTAAATGCATGGCAGCAACGATTAATATGCTGGATGAGTCAAACGAAACTGAGATTTAGGATCGGTTCGTGAGCATATTTATTGCTCTATTGAAAAATGGGTAAAAAAAAATGCAGCGAATTACACAACATTGAGGAGCTGGATGGAATTAGGGGGAAGTTGAAACCAAATTTAAGAAGCTCATTTGCGCAGAATGAATATGCAAACTCATGGGCTGCATGATACCACTGTTAAGTATTGATCATTACTGTAACGATAACATAAAAAGTAGCACACAACAGGTCTGGTGATCGCAAAGGTAAAGAGCACCAACTTTTCAAAAAACAAAGGTCTCTGATAGCCCATTAAAATCCTCAAAAACGCCGTCGCCTCAGTAACATAGTGCAGTGGTGTACGGTGGCCGAGAACGTGTGAACAACAGCCAACTGTTTGGCGTTCCTGCTACATCACACAGTACTCAGTTTTAGCAGACGAACACAGGGCATGGCAACACCTCAATGAAGCCGGTGTAATAGACAACCTAGAATGATTTTTTTGGTAGTTTCAAATTTGCTGTTTCGTGGACAACCGCTAGGATCAATTGTAACCTCAAATATAGTACACTTGAGTACGGCTAAAAGCAGAAAATATATGCGTGTATGCTGTTTACTTCTCTTGGGAAGCAACTGCTACGTTAACATCTAGATTTAGCATGAATGAGGACTTGGTGGATAGCTGTTCCGACTTTTGTTGCATGGGTAGCTATCTGTTGACGGATCTGCCTGCTTACCGTGTAACCAAGGATAGCGCTGCTTTCAGATGTGTCTAGAAAAACCATATCCTCATCAGGAAAATAAAACAACCTGTCTACACTGTCATAGTGCTATCCACATTGTTGCACTATGATAGAATTTGAACACTATAACAATAAAACATGAGTTATCTAGGCTGTTCTCATACTTACATCCTGAGGCATTCGGTGATCGGAGATGATTTCGAACACAGAGGTACATCATCAAACAGACATGAGCGACACTAAACTCATGTTGCTGCCCAAATACTTTCAATAACTAGGATATGTCCATCGGATGCCCAAGGAATGAATCCGAAAACAACTGTTTTACGAATAGCCAAAAGCAACTAAGCAATATCCTGGTTGTCAAAAGCGTTGATGTCAGAAAGTCAACTAAGTCGTCCATATTGGAATGGAGATATTAAATGATTGAAGGACGCAGCTTTAATCCAGACCACCTAGGGAAATGTGGCTTGTATGACTGTCTGAAAACACAAGCGACAGCTGTGAGACCATGAATTCAAGAGCGCAGTATGCAAAGGAATTATAGGCGTTGTTTAACGAAACCACTTGCTCCATTTTCAAGAAACCTGGGCCACGGTGGATAAAAGGGCATTCACTTAAATGTGCTTCAAACCATATAACTTCGGGTTTACACCGAACAGAGGAGACGCCAGTAGAACCATATATGGTGAACCGCATGCGATGGCGTTTGTGCGCAAACGTCCTTTGGCGTCGATCATTGTTACAGCTCAATTCCCAAACAGGTGCCACCAAAACTACTGTTCACAAATTTGAGAAGCCATCAAATGAGAAAAGAAGCCGTTTACTGTTAACGAATGCCAATAAGGAAAGACTAACAAATATTACCTGCAATGTTCAACGTGTCTTAGCTAGACACATCAGGTTACGATAACCCAAAAATAAGGTTATGTATTCGAGGGATGAATATGAAAAATGGATGCACAATCACAGAAACAAAACTTATCACAGGGATAGTACATGGCGACCGAAGGGGAAAGTTTAACTAGGACAAAAGTGAATCAAACATGTGTAAATAATACTTTGTGCTTTGCTCTACCGAACAAGTACATTTGGACTGGGACAATTCAGCGAAGAGAAAAATGATTGGATAAGAAAGAACATTCTGAGCAGGTTTGCGACAAGCATTTATCAAACCGGTCAAGCAGATATCGCCACAACTGGAAATAAATTTGAATCACCTGAAGAAATGTGTAATATCTTCCCAGGATTTATAGGGGAAATCACAGAACAACGTAATCATTGTGCGGGAATGTATGAGATAATGAAATGCTAAATAACCGAATAAAATGTGGATAAGCCGCTGAGTCATAAAGTAAAGTTTGACAAACCAAAGACCTTACATTAAACGACGGGAACATCACTTACGGATTTTCATAAACTGCTTAACGACCGTTAGTACTTCAATAAAATTAACAGAGAAACAGTATTCCCGCACCAAGTATTGATAACTTCTTAGAAATATTACCCATAAGTGGTTCAGCAGATATGATAAGTTAGAAGAGAACTAACTGCGAAAAATCTGAGCTTCGGCTGAATTCGAACCAGTGAAAGAAAAAGCATGCCCAGACATGTAAAGCGCTCCACCGGATGAACTATGAAGCCACGGTGCGATGGTCTCTTCTAAATTATCAAGTCTACAAACCGTTTGTCGGTAAGACAGTTTCAGTGTTCAACAATGAAATTGGTAGATTTAGGCATGAACTGAATGAGAAATCCTGCTTCGGCAATCGATCACCTGCACGATTTAGTGGATTCCATGACACAGTGGGTTGGGTGGGTAACTCAGCCTAAGTGCTAAATATTTGAGCCCCCAGTGTTGCTTCGTAGCTCAACTGGTGAAGTGCTTGCTGTCTCCGAGCATGCTGTGTGTGTGTGTGTGTCTGTGATCCGAAACCAGTCGAAACCCAAATCTTTCGAAACTGGATCTCTTCTAATTGTAAGAAATATCCAAGTGAGCCAAACGATAGCCTTTTGAACGAGAAGATATGTACTCAACAAACACCATACCGGATACAGCACGATTGAATGTAAACACATATGTGCACACTTATATCAAACAAATCACTTTGGATCTGATAACGATTGTCAAGACACACGATCCAACTAGCCTGGTTAATCGACACCAAGCTTCTGTATACAATGAACTTAATTATAATAACTGGTTGTTGATTTGACCTTACGAATCTGTTGGATCAAAAGTTAGACAACATGAAGACAGGAGGCTGACTTGGCTATTAGTTGTTACAGTTAAACTAATTTGCCAAACTATGAAACATAGTTTACGTAAGTTCACACGAAGGCGTACCGACACTATGTATAACAGCCTATTTAGTGGACGCTTGTAAAGAATGAATAAGTCAGTTAAGAGAAAAAGAGATGAAGTGGTGTCGGATAGAATTTCAAATGTTGAGTCAAGTTAAGCGTTCAGTTTTCGCATTACCGAGTGTTCGCTACTACATGACGGAAAGGTGGTATTGAAGTTGAGCATTGTCTGTTAGCCCAAACTCAATCAACAGAAGTGAAACTAAAAGAGAACTAAACTCTCTGACAATAGCCGGTTCACAGTTAGCCAAAATGGAGTCAGCAGACCCAAGGAAAACGTGCAAGTTAGAGGGATAAAAACAACACATTCTTATTCAAATTTACGCTTAAGTGGAATGACTGATTTCATAAGTGAAAAGAGATGCAACTGCAAACAATTCAGACCTCCGTCAGACTCGAACTGAGGACACAAACAGCATGCCGAGACGCAATAAGCGCTCTGCCAGCTGAGCTACGAAGCCATGTCGGAAACTCAGAGACCAAACAGCTGGACTCGGTTATCCACCCAGCTCACTGTGTCATAATGGTGACCGCCAAATGATCCATGAGCTAGTAAATCACTTGCTACATCTGGGCAGGCTGTTTTTATAGGCGGTTCGAATCCAACTGAAAATCAAATTTTTCGCAATCGAGAATCTTCTGAATTACCTTGAACGATTAAGACAGAAAATAAAGTTTAAAACGAAGATTGGAAGTCAGCTACTGCAATGAAATAACAGTAATCAGGAGAATAGTTTCATACGCGTACAGAGACCTAATAGCGCTTTATCAGGCATATTACAAGCGAAACACTGCATACAAGCCAATAGATGACCAGGGACGACAGTGAAAAACATTGAAAAGACTTCAATCGACCGGACAGTTCCCAATGATCAAGTTATCCATTGGTTGTCCTAAGTCAGTCTGTCAGGTCTATGCTCGAATCTGTTAACTGACGATGCTGATACAACAGATCCACACAACGTTCCAGAATGGTTATTGTCTACAAACCAAGCTGATTATTCGCCCGTGAGGAAACGAGTTAAGTTCAGCATAAAAACATTCCTTACTACACAGGGGATCTGAGGAAGAATCCTATAGGCAGAGGTTATATCGCGTCGGATATGTGGACAAAATATTAAATCTACCCAGCTCAAACACAATCCGTCCATGGAGACAACGAACTAAATGTAGTGATTCGTGTTGTTGCCTTCTGCTGGATCCCCTTGGCAAGGGGATATTTATCAAGTGAGACGGTACTCCAGTGAGTTGAACATAACGGAATAATTTTCAGAGTGAACTGTGCCGAATATTCGAGTAAGTGGCTCAAGTACACGGTTAGCTATCTTGACTGCTGAAGCGTGGTGGGAAGAAAGACGGTAATTGATATCATAGTTTCGAGATCTTTTTCACGCACAATAGCACCCAGTCTGCAATCTCCAAAGTGATTCTCAGAAGGAAGCGAGTTACGAAAGTATATTATTTTATACCTAGATGTATTAAACAGAGGCCCATACTCAGTAGACCAGTGGCGTGAAATGCTCAACTTGTTCCATACCTTGTCACTCTATATGTTACCGTCAACAATGTCCAAAATCGTTGTGCCATCAGTGTGCAGTACCAGCGAAGAGATGACAAATTACCTACCTAATAGATGTAACACACAGAGAGAAACATACGTTAAGAATAGCATCTGATAACCACAAAAACTGCTATCCTTATTTCATATACAATTCAGTCACACAGCTGCTAGGTGACAATTCTGACATCACCAATCATCGACCTTGTGAGCCGAGGGGGCCTAAGTTTGAGAAAAGAACCCCAACCACAGTGGTTAACCCATCATAATTCCACCACGTCAAGCGGACGTCCACTCCGAGGTGTACACTAATCAGCTGTGGCACTGGCGAAGAATTTTTGGTGAGGCAGAGGAGTATTAGTACATGAGCCAGTTGTTTTAGTATGTGTAGCCCTAAAATAAATGAATATACCTGAACCTAAATACCATAAAACCACCACCCAACATCACTGTTGCATACCTTTTAATATCATCTGATATATACATGTTTGATAACGTATCCTAGTGTGGTTTGAAACGTCGTAATAAATCGTTTACTATGTAGTATGTACCTCTTAAATATTATACATACATATGTAGATATAATCTAAAAACATATTCGTTAACATTTGGCCACAGTGCTGGGTAAAGCTTTGATGACATAAAAAGTTGAGGACAAAGAACAGGCTAAGTAACGTCGTCATTCAGGTCCAGTTGAGATGTTAAAGGTAGAAACAGATACATAATTTTGGTGGACATGTTTACATTGGTCACCACTACTTCCAGCTCACATCAAGCCTGACCGAATAAACATTAAAAAATGTTCCTTTAAACGGCCTGATATTAATGCGTGCACAGAAGTGCGCGGTTTGTTAGATTGATCGCACCTGGCCTGCATTTCAATACACTTCACCCTATTTTTAGATGGTTTTAAGTGTACTGTACTTAAACGACGGTGGCTGGACAATTGCATCATTCTATAATACCCGTAGAGATTAATAACTGTGTACCTTTTACTAAAAAGATTTGAACTTTCCAGACTGTTATGACAAATGCACGCGTCGCCGCTCTTTCAGCATGGCTATAAAGACTTTTGATGAGAAGTCCTAACTAACAAACTTACTGTTGTACGGTTGCACAAATAGTGGCTTATCGGAATGGATGATCAGATAAGTAGATTGATAACTGTGGAATTTGTAAGTTTTATTACACTTTTTAGAACCCCCATAAATTTCTGGCAGTTCGGTTGGTTACGTCTGGAAACAATAATAGACAGCTATGTCATCAGCATGATTCCATTCGAAACAGATAACAATAGGATGGATGAGTGTAGTGTCGAGGAGATGAACTTAAGGCACAACGTCTGGATCAAATCACATCCCATTTTAAAGTGCTATACCATAAGGTATACGTTGCGGTGTGATTTTTAATGATTGAATATTGTCAACTGGCCCAGACCTACATGGAAGGTAACAGAGACCCAAGTCCATGATGTTACGGTTGACAGTTGACGTCGTTATGATCGAGCCTTCTATCACTACCAATAACAACAGAGCAAATAGAATAAGACAAAAAAAGGAAATCCGTTAAAATTCACAAACCCAAACGCAAAAAGAAGTAGATTATTCATTGCGTGCAGGTTCTAAACGTATACACAGCATAAGGGAACACGTCGCCACTAGCTTGGATAAACTGGCTGCCGTCAAACTCTACCGGCAATTCTAAACCTGTATAGATAAACTTCGTGAAATGGAAACAAAGACACATTGGACAGAAAGAACATAAAAGATTTTGGAGTGAACAGTCAAAGGATAACGGCGCACACTCACAGCATAAATGCAAGAAACGGACAGCGATAAATGTTCGGTTAAAGAAGCTGATGCATAGTAGCTTTTGAAAAATCGATCTGCCTACAAGTGTACACATAAGGATATTTGGAAAATCATGAGAACAGTGAGTACCAAGGGTAAAATTAACAACTTACGACTACTACGCAAAACAAGAAGGCTTCTGATAGAACGATAGTGCGATAGTTATTAACACAGCACGGGAGCTGTCAACCACCTTCAAGATGTGCATTGCAGAACATGAACATCGAAATGCGCTATACGTATAAAC
Source organism: Paragonimus skrjabini miyazakii (assembly GCA_014338405.1). Classification (NCBI taxonomy): domain Eukaryota; kingdom Metazoa; phylum Platyhelminthes; class Trematoda; order Plagiorchiida; family Troglotrematidae; genus Paragonimus; species Paragonimus skrjabini miyazakii. The sequence continues at coordinate 70,908 of JTDE01002147.1, read as the reverse complement.
GAATGGTAGCTGAATATAACGCACTGTCGAAAGATGAAAGCAAGTAAAACTTTTTGAAATTGATTCCACTTTACATAGGTTAACTTGAATGACACTGGAGCACGCTGCAAGTTCGATTTATTCAATAATAGCCAAACCGAGAGAAGGAAGAAAAATCACGGGGAAAATAGCTCGGTGAAAAGACAGGCAAACAGTACCTGTGACAAACGACCAATGTTGAACAACGATTCCAGTCGGCGGTGTGGGCTTTCGAGAAAGCTTCAATTCAACTGACGACACTCACTAGCAGTAACCAACACGGTGTGAGAATTTTTTCTAACAGACATTAATTTATTTGAGGGGTAAATAAATGGACCAAAAGAACACGTATGCGTACAAACTTACAGCTCTGAGCAAATTGAAATATTCCTCGTACCGAATGACGTCGCAGATCGTGAGCGAGTCTGGAGAATATGTCGCCGATCTCCGACGGGAGTTCATTCAAAGGCAATGTGTTACAGGTTCGTCTGAAAGAATCGAGAACCAAAAACAAACGAGCAAGACATAAAATGTTAAATTAATCCGGCTAGTGTTTTGTACTGGCAGTCTTTAGGTTTCAAGTCAAACCTACCTGAATTCTTGGATGCACTGTGGGAGCCAGTCAGTGAAAGTCGCGTCTTTATTTCCTGTACCAACCGCTTCCAAAACCTCATCGCGTATTACACATGACAACACATGCACCATTTCCAAATTGATGTTCTAAACAGAGAATGACCAAAAGAGAAGGATGACGTGAGTGAGAGGCAGGAACAGAAGACTGATTCAAGCGAGTGTCCCGATAAAGATGAAACCTCTACTGATCATTAAGCTAGACTAGCGGAAAGAAACCTGGAGAAAATATGATAAGAATCTCGGATGTGACTGTATCAGAACATATCGGTTTAGAAACGAAGAAGTATGTAAAACGGAGTAATCATCTTGAAAACACACCACCAAATGCAAAAAATGGTCGCAACAGATTGGTCAGATTGCTCAATGTTGAGTCACTAAGTCACAACTGAACGCCCTGGCGATGAATGCTAGCGTGAGTGAATCTAGTTTACCTTAATCCTAGTAACCGACCGATGAGTTCACCGCAACACTGAAGAAGATACCACGTAGAAAGGGTGCTTCCATGTTTTGCGGCGGAAAGACGCCGTTTGCTGCGTGTGCGGACTGACCATCTGTAAATTCTATGTTGTCGGGATGCGCAGATTTTAAACCAGCTTAAACCTGAGTAAAGACGGCCGTTGGAAAAAATAATGAACAACACGATGACGGAAGAAACGATAGGGAGGCTCGGTGTGGCTGGAAAGTCTATAAATAAGCTGGAAATCGAGACAAAGAATGGCCATTTCGACGGTAAACATCTGTAACGTTTAATTTTTCAACATGGAAGTGACTACTAGCTGACGGTCAGTAGATTTACCACGCAATCAACGGAAGGAAATCCATACCACCATTGTGACCATAGAGCGAAAATCTAAAGGAATTGGATGTTAAACGAAAGAACTTAATGGACATATGGAAAATGGATACTGTGCTGCTTCAACTCTGATTGGTCCACTGGAAATAGCCGACGCAGAAAGAAATACCACTATCGCGATGGGTCACGCACGCAAAGAAAGTGGTGCAAAAAAGAATGCCTCATTGTACGTGCACGATTGGTTTGAAACACATCCAGCAGTTAAAACCTAATAGAGCGATTTTGCTTTAACCATACAGAGACTCAAACATCTGTGCAAAAGAACAAGTGCATGCGTAGGTGTGTCCGCTCGCGAAGACAGATGTTTGGCGCCATGTACCGCACACATTTTGGTGACCGTTGTATTACCAGAACAAAAGACATGGGGCTGTGAACACAAGCGCACATATTCAACGAGAGGGAAGCCCAAGTCCAGAATCATATAAGCCGGTAACAAAAAGCTCGACGCGAAGCAAGACACCGTCTATCAACCGAAATGCAATGGAATGCACGAACAAAAAACAATTGCGGCAGTGATTGCCCCCTAATTGACAGTACAGAGAGAATTTACCACCATGAACGTTAGAAATGTTTAAAACTGGAACAATAAGGACGAGACCAAAATATATGCAGAACAAACAATGCATGTAACGAGGATAACCTCTAGACATCATTTTGATTCAGTCTGGGTAAATGGGCGAAATTTCGAGGGATAACTAATGAAATATGTTTAGACAAACCTGGACGGTGTCTGATTGATTCAAAAGGACAGTTGTATAGAACGTAAAGATACTCAGCTAAACAAGAAAACTACACACTGGTCGAAGCCAAGATTACGAAAGAAAAAACAATCAACCAAACGCGTTGATTTAAAACATACCGCCCAGGCTGTTTGGGGATCGACTGGACTGGCAGGTAAAGATGGATCCACTGGCACAGCAGTAGCTACCGGGCTATTCTTTTGCCGACGTCCATGAAGTGTCTGGGGAAAACAGCAAAAGAAGGAGCAGGCCAAAATGAGCAAACGGGGAATTGGCACGTCACAAAGCTTTCGAGTAGTGATCAGAGGTGTAAATTAGTCGAACTCTTCTTGACGAGGTAGATGGATCAGCTTCAAACAGCACATTAACAACCGACCCACCAACAGCGTGTTTTCTGGCTTGGAACATTCGATTATGATTGGTTTTCGCCAGCTTAATGCAGAAGAAAAGCTTGAGAATGCTTAAAACACTGAGTTCCTTTGATCCAGTTCACCAATAACGATAGAAGAAATATCGCGAGATGTTATCATCAAGACTGCCGTGAGTACGGTTCCTAAGAAGCAGGTCCTTCTGAACACATCTTTCAAAGGTGACCATATCACAACTGACGTAAGTGGAAAATTACAGGTTGTTTTAACTCGTACACACTCTACGGCCGAATTGCGGTTGTCCCTCACAACAAGGAGTGTCGCTCAGCTCGTTCATAACCGTGTTCTACCGAAATGTTCTGTCTCACATGTAATCTACCAATTCACTTGCAGTTGCGGTGACGTCTATATCAGCAGAACAGAATAGTGCCTACCACAAAGAATGGCCGAACATACGCCTAAGTGGTTGGTGCGGACGATGATGTGACAGACAATGGCAACAGAACAATTGGGCCGAAACCCGACCTCATCCATTGCAAAGCAAATCATGAAAACAGGTCACGTTGTTGACCTCGCCAACTCGTTTCAAATATTTTTGCGCGATTGGAATCCCCAATTGCTTGCTTTCTACGGGGCAATACTGACCATCCGACCTTGTGTGTGTATAAACTGCTGACTCATGCAGCTTGTCTGCCATGGAACTGAAGACAGTTCTTGTTCTATGTAAACCCAATCGTTGAGTGTTTCTACTGTTGATGCTATCTGCACGTCCTATATAGTCCAATATTTTACGTTCGTGACTGAAGAGTGTACACGAAATGTTAACATCTCGCGATATATGTATTCTATCGGTATTTGTGAACTTGAGAATGTTGGTAATCGGAGGCGATATGGTACGACTACCACCCAACAAGATCCGAGCTACATTTGGATTGAACAGTTCGAGAAAAACTTTACAAAGGACATTCCACCGACTAACCAGAAAATGACAAGAATGTGAATCTTTTGAATCACCAACAAATGTAAAACCGCTTAGAGCGGGTTGAACTTGACGCCTCCTGGATTGACCAAATATTAAAAGAGATATTAAGCAACGATAAAAACTGTCTGGATGCATCCGCTGTAGAGATATACTGTTGACAACTCTAACTTTTCTGCCAATCGACGAGGCGATCAGACTTGCGGGGTGGGTTTATCCGTAGGACCAACCTGACCAGAACATTGACCCGTTCAGACATAACCATGCCGAACAGGTCAAAGGGGAACAGTTTAACAAAAAGCAATTACATTTATCAGGTTGTATATCGCGTCAACTGCGTAATGATGCGCGATCCTATGAGTATACAGTAGTGTTGTTATAGTTGCAGTACAACTGTTTAGGGGCTAGAAGAGGTATCCTCGAATAAAGGACACTGATCGGTCAAAGGTTGACTGTGAACAAAACAGTATTAATCGGTACAGTGGAGAAACTAGCTTGATGTATCTGTTACTGCGCACAACAGTAATCGGAATCAGACATCAATGCCTTATTCCCTACCTCCCCGGACTAGGATAGCCCATTATAGCCATGTGAATGAAAAGATCAGGATAGGGTCGTCAAGTCACGTTCCGCGGCACGAACGACCGAAAAGTATCCAGAATTATCCTCGCAGCAAAGATCGCCAACTGATCGGCAAATGGTTTAAAGCAGTCAGCAATCTTAGGCAACAATCCAAGCCCAGTAGATAAAAATAACACATCGCACGACGTGCTATCGTCATTTCACCTCGCCACAAACACATGTCAGCAGTTCAATACGTCACACTGAACGACGATACCCAATGTGCAACCGAAACCGTCTTTTAATGTGGTCAGCATACAGTCCGCATCCTGATCATGCTTAACGATCTCTGGCAATTACTGGTTCAATAGAATTAAGAAATATCAGCCCACAGTGTAACTTCCTAATTACAGGTTGTTCTGAACCGCAAACTTGTAACTTGGTATACGGCCTACCAGCGCGTAAACAGACAACGGAATAACGGTTAGTGGAACGGTAGATAACGGAACGACGTTCAACGATTCTGAACAACGGACTACGAAATATGCAAGATTAACACGGATCTTCCCAGCCAACCCAACCACCTGAGGCTAACGGATGAACACAGAGAAAAGACTGACCTCCGGACAGAGCTACTTTACGTCACTCAATCCGAAGACAACACGATCACAAACTAGACAACATTTAAAGGACTTGTGACCAATCAGAAAGCAAGGACAGAAGTGGACCAGACAAACATCCAGACAGTTTAGTGGTGACCCAAGTAACGTACGTGCGTGTGGACCGGGCGCCAGAATTTTGCACAAAGGTTGAGAACGCACGTGATGAGGGACGTGGCACATGACCGTGCCGACTATGAAGGTCACTACAACCAGTAGTGAGTTACGCCACTGAGAAGTCAAATAAAACGGTATTTTCGGGGAATTGGGTTCTTCCCCGACAAAACTGAATACCATAAATCCTATAAATCGCACGCCAGATGCATGCTTAAACGATGTACCCTAGTCTTCAAACGAAACAGGATCAAGATTTGTGACGCATTGTGTGATTTTTCGAAGCCACCGGAAACGCATCCTAGTTTGCTGAAGCTTTGGTTATCAGATGTCAAAATCCCCCTAGAGTATTCAAAAACAATTTGTGTTGACGTTGCGGCTGCCCTGGTAGTCAGCATCCCCATATATTTTAATCTTCATTTCCATGTTTGTCTGTCTAGTCCCTCAAACAATGACTTTCGATTACCTGATCGTCAAATTACCGTATTCTGATTAGCCTGCATACATACGGCCGCCCACAGAAAATTTTGAATCTTGTCTGTGACCAAATCGCATTTATTTTGATCAAATCGTAGTTAGTCTATCTCTACCGTCGATAAATTCATGGTTGCTTCATACGTCTATTCAGACACCTCTCAAACAGTGCTGTCTGATAGCTCGACGGTTATATTATGTTCGTGTGCAGAGTTTCGAAAGTATCCGTAGGTACTGAGCTTCTATACAGTCGTATTCGTTGTCATGTGCTCCGACAAACTACTTTGAGCAGGTACGTGCAGAGAAGTTATACGGATCTAAAACCAGTCTAAGTAGCCTGACTAAAAGTCATTTAGAAAAGAAATAGGTCAACATGTGGCACAACATCCAGGGATGAATACAAGTGACCGTTACGATGCTGCAAAAACGGCTAAAAACGGAATACTATAACTGAGCAAAAAAACCCATCTGATTCGTGATCTTGAAGATGATCAGTCCCCTAGAGATCCAAATAAATACGTCATAGGACCGAAGTCGTCCAGTTCTCATCAAAATGGATCTAATAAACGGTCGTACAATCACAAGGTGGTGGGACAGTGGACATTCAGAAAGAACCAGCCATCGGTCGTGAAGTATCACCTGAAGACAGTGTGTGATCCACCCAACAAAGACTTTTCGTATATTGTGCTGAAATCGAAACCAACGTTTGCTATGAAATCTAGATGCAGTTGCAAAAAGACACCGTCACCGTATTAAGTACATACAAATGGAACTGGCAATGACGTCCGTGCTGCTACGGTAGCATCTGAACTGGAACTTTTGGGCTTGTTATGACTTAGAATTTTGTACACTTAGCTGGTGAACAGTGAATGCTGCTCCAGCATAAATCGTATGATGCTAGTTTTTTATCTGCTCTATTGCAGTTTGTAACCGGGAATGGGTACCATAGAATCAGTTAAGTGCAATGTCACAGGTTAATCTGCAAGGCATGGAACACTGATGGATAGTATGCACCAAGGAGGCACAGGTGAGTGAGTTCACAACTCGTTCGGCGCACAACCAATATAGCATCTGAGTTAAGATGAATATACCAAACTGAGGTCTGATGTACTTTTTGAAGTGCGTAAGAAGAACAACATTTCACGTGTTAAAAAGAAACGGTGCTTGAAAAAATTATGAAGAGACCACAAAAACAATGAGTGTCGTACCAAACGAAAGACAGTGTAACGAAATTCTCAACTACTAAACGGAAAGCCATTGGGATATAATCCAAGAGTCACCCAGCTTACCGCATTGCTCAACTGCACCACGCGATCCGGCATACTTAGTTGACCCGAGCTGTAGGACGCTCCGAGTCGCCAGAACTGGGTAACATGGTGAACCAACAGCTGACAGACGGACTTGACCAGATACACCAAAGGAGGAAGATCAGACGCAACGACTGTGATGCAATTGTCAATGAAAAAGGGGAAATGTCCGATGAAATCGAACTCGCAGAAAGATGAACGAACAAGCGGTAGCACAGGGACACACTGATGAGTCAAAACTGGACAAAGATCCACCATAAATGCCACTCCTGATGCTATATCTTGTTGAATGGGATGCCTCAAATGATATGGTGGCCACGAATGTGCTTGTTGTAAACAGCCTCTTCTAAATGTGTCGAGACGTTGTACATGCAAACGATCGAGCGTTTCCACGACTCAACAGTATACCTCTACTTCGATTTCTGTCTAATGAATAGTTAACAGCCCGTCGGATCAGCAAATAACGTGCTATCTTATAGTAAACAACACTATCATCAACACCGTAAAAATCAATCTTCTCCGAAGCAACTAATCAATCACCTTAGTAGTGTATATGGCTAACTGAAGGATGATGGATGAGCAGAGATTAATCTTTCTATGTTCTGCGTCAAGGTTTTCTAGAGAACACTCAACACCAATGCTTCCTTGCCGGAAACATTACACACCTGTCGTTTTATAAGAACGTAGCCTAAGTATTTTATGCATCTTCTAGATAGTTAAAGCCTTCATAATTATGCAGTAAACATCACCATCGACTACGCCAAGAGCAGCACATCAGCGGTTGAGACCGGTAGTTAACTGTCCTAGAACCATAATTTTTAAAAAAACATCCTGATAAAATCAGAAAAACAAAGAAAGAAATGAGACTTACTACACAAAAATCTCGTGTCCAAACTTAAACGTTCAATATCAATGTAATCACGCTTTATATAAAAAGATTTAACTGACAGTGATAATAAAACAGCTTTCACCATCACGCTTCACCAGATATCTCGGACAGAATTTCAAATAATCACAAACTTTCACTTAATCATATCGTCTTCAATCATGAACTCTACGCAAGAGGATTCCAGTCCAGGAGACGAGTGTGACAAACAACGATTAACTTACTGATAGCCATTCTCACTTCTTTAAACTGAGCCATCGATTATATTCATCGACCTTCATACTGATCGACTGGGACAGTGGCAGGGTGTCCAGTAAGGCAAACGACTACCCGACATCCTCAGAGTATCGCCCGACCACCTAAGACTCCATGTCTTAAAAGACTGGGCGACTGAACTAGTTAGACTCTTACTATAAAATATACGCACCTCTACCCCATATCACTGACTTCACTCTACGTGTGTGAAAAAACGCAAACGTTGATCGTCGAATATATCAAGACGGTTAAAGTCAGTCATTGTCATCATCCTTTTCAGCTTTGAGTCATATCCGAGTGTACTATGGCTTCGTTTGCCGTTAGTCTTTACAATGATCGACGAGACAACAGAGTGGCAGGTATAAATGTATACAGAAGAGTAGAGAGGAGATTATAAAAAATGCTGGAGTCCCGAGAAGGAAAAAAAGAAGGGTCAACAACCTTGGGGATAAAATCTTACCACTGACTGCGATACACTGCCAAACCCGAGAAGCTTCGAAGCAACCGTGGGTGTAAAGCCCTTAACCTGGCAGGCGATACACACTTACCCCACTCAATGTGACGATCAAAGCCGTCGTAGCTCATGATCGCATTGTCACCTGGTCTCCCCACGGTTTCTTCCGAATATCAGTAACCACGTTGTACGGCAGACGCTTCATCGATATAGGCAGCACACTATCACCCAAAAGGTCTGTGTGCTGTCTGTGGAAAAAAATAAGTGAGGTAATAACACCCGCACACACTCTATCAGTCAGCTTACTGCCACGCAGAGGCTGTGAGATCTTCGGAAACTGCGATGCCTCTTTTCAGAATATCGTTCACCAAGTAGCTAAATAAGAAAGGGAAAACCGGATACCTGTCAAATGTCACTTGAATTAGAGACCACCCGAGATAGCTTCAAATAAATGCGCACTCCGTATTCAGAATGGACCTATGACGACTTCAAAAAATCGACATATTTCGCTGAGTCGTCTGCGATGCAGAAAGTCCCAGAGCATGTCAGGGCAACAGAGTCAAAAGCGGTCTTTTCGTCGAGAAATACCATGATCGCTGGCTGTCAAAAATTGCCGGTGGTCCGGAGTTTATCACACCATCCACCAGACGGAAAAGCTGTCCGCTCTTCTCTTATATCATCTCTTTATGGTCGAGAAGCCAGAGCATTATAACACCCGTCAGCATCTTAGATAGAGATAGATAATAACTCTGTGATTGTCACATAACAATGAGAATGAATATTGATGAGCACCACTCATGAGGCACCGCTTTTAGCTGTAATATGTGGTGAAGCAATGTGGTCAGTTCAGACAACCTCTCATCTGGGAAAAGAAGGTCCTCAGCTGCAGCTTTATTAAGTTTGAATAATACAACCTCCAGAGTCACTTAAATTTCCAACGGAGGATCGTCGGGAACATCCCTGCAGCCGAATTAGCTGACTCGGAACGATTGAAATGTTCAACAAAGTGCTCAGCCCATCTGTTAAGTCATTAAGATAAGCTGCTAATCTGAGACATATTTTTCATATATAGTCTTACTAACACCCCGCCAGTGCAATCACAAATCAGGAAAACGATACTCGGCTATTCTCTGATAAAAATGTCTTTTCCATCTTTGGCTCGCTCAGTTAAGTAAACCTCACGATCTCACGCACACTGTTCGTAAGTTTGTGTTTTAACTCACGAGAGTCATTATCGTACTCGGAGTCAGAGGGAATCAGTCGACTTCTGATCAGAAGTTCTATCAAATCAATCAAATCCATTTCTTCTGCGTCAGCGAAGCTGATTCGGAATAGAACCCTTTGTAAGAGATTCACACAGCTGTTGGGATTTCTGCCCAATGCTAGCTCATATCACTCCGCTGCTGTCATCCGAGCAGTTTAACCGTCAGTGCTGTTTGATAGGCGCTTCATACACCTTCGTGACTCAATCTCTAATCGGATATTTTATGTCCGTGAGCAGATGGTCCTTGAGCGAACGATGAAGCAAAGTGGACATGAACAATAACACGGTCTTAACCGAGGTGGCCACGTCAAAATGAACATGTCTTAAAGCAGCAGCGCCACCGATAACTGACGGTAATACAATCAATTTACGTCCATAAATGGGGAGTACAGGGTAGCCTTCATGTGGTGTATTGCCGTTGTTTGTGTTAAAAAACGTAACTCAATATACAGAATCAGTAATAAGCATACAATTGTAGCAGCCAAACGCCATTGTCCGTACGCCGCGCTTGGATAGTAAATATGCTACCTTTTCTTCTTTGGGTTAACACGAACAAGTTCACATCGCCAACAAGCCTAGTGATGTTTGAGTATTCAGTTTGTCGCAGAAAACCAGAGGGCATCTCAGAAGACACCCTTGACAACATCTGAACTGTAGTTTTCCAGGGCAAACGCAAATATGACAAATAAACTAAGACTTTCTGGTCTGCGTTGACCAACTCTGATTGAAGTGCTAAATTTGACGGCATACAGGTGACCATCCACTAGGATCTAGAGCAGGCTCCGCTCTGTCTTAGAGCTCGGTGCAATCCCCACTCCAGCCGAACCGCGAGATTTGGATTCATCATCAGAAACAACGAGAAAGAATTGTGTAACCACAGCATTATCCAAGGGCGAATGCAAGTGAATCATGACACTAGGGTCAAAAAAGTGCATTACGGAGACAAAACACATCCAGCTCTTGATTCTATAAAGTGCTCGCTATAGCAGCATGCTGATGTATTTGTCAGAGAATGCGGACATTAAGTGGCAACTTCTACCAATTGTCTTGATTTGAAAAGATGAAACTCAGAGATGGAGGATAAAAACAATGAAGATGAGATGATTGGTCTGTCAAGGTAACGAAAACTTCTGACGTTTCCCGATCAGGAAAAGGATTACAGGAAGGATCCCACTCCAAGTCCACGATTTAAACATCTGACCTGCAAGACAACAGGAAATAGGATTTGTTTGGGAGACTTTACCCGGGACCAGTGATTTAACAATCTGACTCACTTGGCAGTGAGGTTTGTTTGACCCAAAGGCGCGGTGAATAAGACATTGATATCTGAGTCTGACCACTTTTCTGCGTGTGGTGGATGTAATCGAACGAACATCACGCTTGAATTATATCGAAGATGCTTCAGCCGTCCCGGATAATAGGTCGATGGTCACGACCAACCTTTAGACGATCGAAGCACTCTACTGTTTGAAGGCATCTTTTCTAACCGCCTTCCTTTTATTCGGAAGGCAGCAGTGCCGAAATATGACAATAATTTTGCAGTATGCTCGCGGGATCGAGCCGTCCAACTCAAGCGGACAGGGGCGCGACATGTAACTTCACGTTACACAGCCTTAAAGTTATATCACTTTCAAGTGTATCTTCAGGCTGCAGAACTCTCTGGAGCCATAAGTGAACTAGATTAGCGAAGACCGTTCTAACATTGAAGATGTAATCCTATGGTTAATTTATTCTATACCTCGCTACTGCATGTACAAGTTCCTGGGTGCATGAACCGGTCAACTACTTCCATAACTTCGGTATTCGACAGACTGTGTAATCATTGCAGAGGTACTACACTGAAGTCGGAAAACGCAGTCAAAAATACCTGATGAAGCGGGAGACATTATCGAGTGCTGTCCGAGATGCTAGAAATTTTGCAACACTTTGTCGTTAGCATAATCACGATCAGTCAGTCATCCATAAGACCTTCCACAGTGAGTGCTGTAAAAAGCCCTACATCATTTCGTCCGCGAGAAAACTGATCAAAAGTGATGAAAATGAATGTAAATGTGCTAAACGGTTCCCTGTAAAATATAACCCGAACTGAAGTATGAAAACAGAGCGCCGTGCATATCTGCATTTAGAAGTGCACATCGATTCACGAAGTCTAATGCAACTTTGTGGTCGAGAGAAGCGTAGACTCGCATACTGTGGCACACACGACGCTATACTAGGAGTCGGTTGACTGAAAATATGATCTAAACATCCTAGCCCGAGATTAAACACTTAGTTTCTACGTCCCAGATCACATCAACATAGTGAAACACACGTCAGAAGCCTAGATACGATCGATGACAATAAGCTGGCCTTCACACGTTCACAACCCCCAGGAGAGAACTTGAAGGGGTTTTGTGTCTAGAGCTGGCACCAGAAGAGACTGTCGGGCAAACGATACAGAGCCAATAACTAAAGATAATCTAGGTCACTAATGTCAGCGACCGCTGTATGAGGGCCATACTCAGAGTTTAAAAGGGAACAGTGACCTTGGAGTTACGTGGTGTTTATTTAGCTACCAATAGGCCATAAAGGAACCATTAGTTCGATACATTGCCTACAGCAATAGATCCTGGTCAGTAAAACACAGCAGATAACGAATGTCAAGTGATCTGGCTCCTGAGCAGCTACTGTTTTTTGACCTATCTGGTTTGGAGTGCACATATTAAGGGCACTCACATTAACACGTTCTCCAGATTTAAATAGCGGATAGTGGAAGCCAGAGATTGAGTCGTAAGATACGGAACTTGCCGAGACAACACCAGTAAGATATTTCATACGGCTCACCCGTTTGAAAATTGTATGGAAAACACGTATTCTGCTGGATGGATCCATTTCCTACACTTTTGTCAGTAGAATGATGCACGACATAGGCATCAGAAAAAATCGTATAAGAATGTAAAATATGCGGACGAAAACATAAGCGTGCAATCTCTGCGGTCAATTAGTCAACTAATCGCGCTGTACAGTCTGCGATGGTTGGGTCATGTAATCCGCATGCCAGCCAAGCATTCACCGTACCCGGCATCATATACTGAGAACACTAACAGTTGAGTAAAGTCGCAAGATGTTCAAGCAACACGTGGTCACGAATTATGAAGACCCTGACTGCTCTATTGAGCAAAGTCAGTAAGTGTCGCTTGTCTGGCTAGGCTTCTCGTGATTATTCACATCGATGATTAAAAACGCTACCCGAGATTGCCGTGTGCCCCAGTCAATGGCGCATCCGCGTTCACACCATTTCTAGCTTTCCGCCTAGTATCTCTTATTATTATTATTATTATTGCCACTACTATTATTAATTAAATGATTTTTTTAATTTTTCAGTAACATTCTCTTGTTCCAGGATATTTCACGTCACTGATGAGATGAGCGGCGGACCGAACCAGAGCATCTTTTGGACAGGCTCAAGGCTATCGTGATGACACTATATTCAATGTTAGGTCCGCTTTAGGTTACTGACCTTGTTTTAAATCGTGCGATAAGCGTCCACATAAGGTTATACTTGATTTGTGGTAACTCCGTAGTTCATATGTTTTTAATTGTATTTGTACACTTTCAACTCCATCACTAAACACAAATAGTGGCTTTATTAAATTTAGACTAAGATTTTTGTGCCACCTAGATGGCTCATTTTCTGTGCACATTCAGTCTTTCCATTCTAGTGTTAACTACAACACTAAACAAGCAATTCCTCTCACGTCTGTTCAGTACACTATGCATTACCCGTTATCACTGCGTGGTTTAAATTTATTACGTTAATTACCATTCCCTTGTTTAAAAAAAAACATGGACACGTTAAAGACTGAATATATAGTCAATCCAACTTGAGACAAGCAAAAGAATGGAAGCAGATAACATGCTTATTACATACAGTATTAACAAACAGGTGGTTTCTGACAAAAGCAGTACAGCCACAACTCAGACAGACATAACAGAAATCATAAAGATGTAAAGCCTAATTCCAACATTCATTATGCAAGACACAAAAAGTGAGAAAAATAACAGCCCACTCGAATAGCCGTAAAATCCTTCAATTCATTGCGTATCAGGATGTCGAAGTGCTGGGGTGAGGTGGGTTATGTTACGTAGATGGACGACATCGAGTCGCTTTCACATACAACATTCAGACCATGTGGGGCAGTTTGAATGATACGGTTGTTGCCTGAATGGTATGCTGTGTACCTCTGGAATGTTGTTACGCCAGTGGGTAAATTCTGACTTTCCACTAATTGATTCAACACGGTAGCAGTATAAAAAAGAAACAATTTAACATAACGCTGAATGCATTGGGCGTGTAATAATACTAGTTCGAGACAGGTGGGTCGCCAACTGAAATATCCATTCCACAAGTTTTATTCCATAGAAGATAAACGAGCGCAGGTTTGTTGCAGAATAACGATAGAGTTAGGAAACGGATAATCGACAGTGACGGTCAATCAAGTACTTTTTAGTCCTGAAGGATCCATAGACTTCGGTGATCCGGTCATGTTCTAAGGAGGCCAACTCCAGCCAGTCCGATATTCTAATAGCATACAACAATACAAACGGTTACCAGTAGTTCAGTCTTTGGAGGTTATGTTTAACTCCTGAGCTCAGAACCTCGTAATTCACAGAGTTCGCGGCTTGCGACGCCAAGGGAGGTGACAACTAGTTGGACTTGATGAAGTGAATATTATCGTTGTGCGATTGAATTGTAGCAAGGAAGGCACCTTGTAAATGTCGTCTTACTTTCGATTTTAATACGTTTATTTTCTTGCAAACTTTAGATACTTTAATATGTTCTAGCCTAAACATATACAAGTTTTGTTGAAACTGAGGTACCATCCTTGGTTTTCCTCTCACTTCTATACCGAGGTTTGTTTTCCTTGTCATGCCGCATGACAGTTAAGCAAAAATTTTTACCATTGACATATTGCTCTCAGTGACCATGATAACGTGGGTTCACGAATCAGTAACGTCAAAGGAAAATGTTATGTCCTTGCGTCCGTAACCTGAGGTTAACCATTTCCACGCGAAATGACCAGGTGATGACAATTAACAAAAATGTTTGATCAATCGACTGACACAAAGACTAACCGGTACCACCAAACAGACAACACCACAGTACACGCGTGTGCATGTGGCTAACAATGTTAGATTTACGGTCTAAAACTGTTTAAGACATAATGATACTAAACCCGCATTTCGCAGATCGATCGATGAATGTCCCAACTTAAAGCAACTTTAATAAAATGAACAGTAACATTGCGTCAAGTTGTGCAGATAAAAAAAGTCACAAGGGGACATCATGAATAGTTGTCAAGATGCAGGCACCTGAATGTTGTATATTAGAATATAAACCTAGCTATTTTTAAAAGTTGGGTCCCCTCCAGTTCCCTCTTTTTTTCTCTCTCTTCCTATACAGATTACTTTTTCTTCTTCTTCTTCGTGGTTGTGTGACAGTTAAGCATAAGTGTGAACCATTGATGTATTGCTGTTTATGATGATGATGATGATGTCAGAGTGTAATCAGTTACAGTGAGGGAAAAAAGCGGAAAGAGAATGGATGACGGAAGCAAGCTTATATGATTAAACCAAACACAGGTCAGGATTAACAGTAGTAACTAAGATGGAAAGGCTAAAGGTGTCAAATTTCTCCGACGTTTTATATACAAATGATACCAATTAACCATGGATGCACCGTCCGCCAAACGTTAACTGTTTAAGTAGTTGACATATCAATCGGTTTATAAATATGGAAAGAGTACTTAAATCAAGTGTGATTTGCAGAGCTCAGTATGGATGAGCTAACAAAACGATGGGTTGAAGCGAACGAGTCGAACACGCATTATTAGTATCACTAATGGTGATCGGATTTCAATGTGGACATAATGAAACGGAACAGCGGGCGTCCCGTGATCGTCATTAAATCACTTAAACAGTAAGCTGATTAATGGAATCAAGACAGACAGAAACTGTATGGCGGTATTTCTTCCAACGGAAGTAGAGCTTTACCGAGGCAATCACACAAAATAAGCAGTACACGAATAAGACCACATAATATAGACATGTAGTCCACTAACTACGAGTATACAACTGCCCATCGATGCGACTGGAAGGTTACACGAATAAAGAATCGAAATCATGTTTCCAATTCAAATAATCCGTCTGAGGTGACCACTGGAGAGCACGAATGTGGCACCCGCCAATAAAGCAGCCCTTAGTTAACAAGTACACTGTTATCCTAGAGTACGTGATAGAATTGCCACCCAAAGCACGTCATCTGAATCGGTGGTGTACTACGCTGGTGGCCCGTTTGCGTCACATTCCAGTCGTATGTATCTGTCACAAATGATAAGCGTGCGTGTTTGGTTGCTTTTTCGGACCGTACTAGATAAGGGTATATACACAGAGAAAATGACTTGTAACCAACTTTCATCCAGCCAGTCCATTGTTCCGGAGTCCTTGACATTCCGTCCAGTGTCTGACTTTGAAGATGTGACTGTGGGACCTGGATTAAGTTGAATTCCGATCGCTTGTCGATAGGCTTGCTGATAGGCGTGGACTTGTTCAACTAGCCATTCTTTGAATCGTGTAAGGCACACCCAAGCCGGTTGATACGGCACTTCCAGCTGAATCAGATAACTGAAATACACATCCGCGTAAAATTGACAGTCAGGCAACACGTAACAAAGAAGAAAGAGTAGCAGCTAGAGAAGACACGCGACTCACCCGATTTTGCGTTTTGCTTCCTCAAACTCAATGGGCATAGTGCATAACTGATTGTATAATAACGTGCGAAAGCTGTCCATTACCTTTTCCACGTCACCGTAAACTAAAAGAACAAAAACGAGCACATGAAGCAACAAAATAAAGAACATAATAGAAAAAACGCATCGCTTGAGAATTGTTGCGTGCATTGAAATATAGCTACCGAAATGATAAGTAACGAATTTTCAGTTGAAACTGCACGAGTTTTTCGGTGGATCAAGGGTCATTTGAAACAAGCCAACTTGGGTTGAGGATGAACATTCAGAAAAACAAAACATGTGCCGACAAACCACAATACAGCACTACTCATTGCAGATTTACTTTACGAAGTAAGAGTAAATTGTTGGCTGTTAAAATGGACCTCTTGCAACAAAAACGTACGTTTCTCTTCTCACTGCAATAATCGTTAGGCTATATGGTTATGAAAGGCAATTGTTAACTGTAGTACGTAACTTCTATGGATTATGTAAATTTCGAACAAAGAACTGCATTGAAGACAATACAACAGCTAAAATGCAAACTCTGAGCCACTGTCAACTAACAGCATAGTTTACATCCACACAAAGTTTCTCATCTCGCACTGTCTAAAAGAGTACTGATTCATCGCGCATTTTACGTTAAAAGTGTAGTTTCACTTCTACCATCAAGGAAGTCAGGTATAACTATGTGTGGCATAGTTCAGAGGGAATTACACAGAATAATCGCTCAATAGTGCTGAAAATCTCTCTTAACTATTAGCGACTGGAAATTTACTCTGGTAGCACGGAACAAGAGAAAGAACTAAGTATACAAAATAACTAAATATGCGAAATGAGTCTCTGATATCCAATAAATGTATCCTACAAGACTTGCAGTCATAGTTCCTGATGCGCGTAAAACGCGGTAGAACCCTCAGAATGGAACGGTTTTGAAAGCCAGGGAAACAGCAGATACTGGTCTCAATGTCAACGGTTACAGCTCTCGATAGTTCCCATCACGTACACTACGTATGCTGATTACAACCGCAGCGACTCGATGTGTGATCGCATTCCCCAGTAAGTGAGTGGGTCTCAGAGATTTCAAAAAACCCTTCCAGCAGCCTTACAATAACAGATTATAAAAACCTTAATTAATGAGCTTTTAAATAGTATGTCCAAAAACGCGGACATAAGTATCATTGTTGAGAGAGCCAAGTGATTGGTGAATTCAAAAATAATAATCAATTTTTTAAACTTTCGATGATTGAAGGATCTTTCTTTTTGTATAGAATATGCATCTTGAAATATGCATCTTGGAAATGGAGGGAATGATAGAACCAATAATTTGAAAAAAACAAGACAATACTAAAGAATATACGTGGAAGATGACACAAAACATCCCAGCAGATGACATCACGATACACCCAAATATGTACAATTATTGGTGTGAATGATCGTATAGCCTAGACAAGCGCTAACTGATCACGTTGAATAACGAATTTAGGTCTAAATAAACAAGTTTCCTTGATAACAGACTTTCGAACGGCCGCCAACCGGTCAACATGGGCACTTAGTTGCCATTATAAATATCGTACGTTAATAACTTAATATAGCCTTAGTCTCAGTTGACAAGCTGTTGATGCGAGCTTAACTCAGGAAATTATCAGCCTGCATTATCCTATCGTTTTTCCATAAAAGACGGCAAATCCTGACTGATTTATCTTCTAAAAGATAACGAACGTTTAGAAAAGCTAATTAAGAGGTATGTGTTAAGTGCCACAAAACTACACGAATCACACAGTGGACTAAAAGTGTCTATATTCCGCTGCGTTTTAAGAGCGACGATGCTTCTGAAATTATAAGCCACAGACTAAGGGTAGCACTTGAAAGTGTCGAAAACTTGCTACCTTCCAAAACGAAAGCAAAAGCAGAACTTGTAGCACGAAACAAACCTCGCTTTTAATCCATTTTTATCGGTTACTTTATAGACGAGATAAATCAGTAAACTGAAGAAATATAATTAGTGCCGAAGTCTATTGGTCGGTTCTGCTTCGCTTGTAGCTCGCTCGTTCTAATGCGTGACGCAATTAAACAACTTGTTTTACTCCGATGCTCGGTAAAACAAAATCTGATGTTGCGCCAGCCTGCCATCCGAGATGATCACTGCGCTGATATGCTAGTTTGCTCGGACTGTCGACATTTACTGGTCAAAGGCTTCCTCGAATCACTGGTTGCCTTCGTATAGATTAGTTCATCCAATCCAATCCCTTCACAAGCAGGACCTATTTTAAAGTCAAATTAAACGTCCACTTTAAGTCCATACAAATTATGTGTCCTCAGTTTAATGATGCATTGTCTGTTCATGCTACTTCTTGCTGTGTGTACCATATCCTTTGTTCCTGTGGAACAACCTATATATATTACCTGAGGTTATCTAAACTCATTCGGGAGCACCATCCCATCTGGCTAACCCTGGGATTGACAAATAAATCACACAGACTCATTTCACTTAACTTATAGGGTCCGTAGTGTACAATCAGAGCGGGTTAAAGGAAACCTGTTAGCAATCGCAGAAGTTGTCGCCGTTCGCTTACTCTCTTCCGTACCATGCACTCAAAATCGTTAAATCTCCCACGGTCTTGTGTCCATGTCCAGAATGAACAGACTTTGTAGCCATGACCGTCATTTTGGCAGCTAATCTATTTTTTTTTCAATTGGCTTGGTAGCTGTTACGTAATCAGACTTCAAAAACCCGATTCTTCTGACATTTATGACAAATCCAACGATTGACTAACACAGGTACTTTCGCACGTGTTTAGCTCATACAAATGTATTGTAGTAAGTGTGATGATGAAACACCGAAAACAAGCTGATTTGGTACGCGCTCATCTTACGTCTGAGGTGGGTACAATTACGTAGAGATCAAGCTGCTACCAATGAAATAAAATATCGAACTACTAATAAGCTTGGGAGTAGTGTCGTGAAAATAAGCGCACTTGCAACCGTCACAATGACTGCTAGCCGCGCAACCGGGTTACGGGGGAATGCAAAATGATAACGGGAGTTCCTGTTAATTCTCGCCGGTTTAATTGGCTGAGCTGTTTGTGTTTTTAATCCCTTCATATAGGTCGGTGACAATAAATATTAGTGTGATGGTAGCTGATGCTGATGATTATTGGTTCGAACAGATGCCATCAAAGGCCAATCACCAAAGCCAGTAATAATAATCATCAGTAATCGACATACGAGATGGTGATCAAGCAACGGTGTGCATCGGCTGGTGCGATCAAGCATGACGACCAGCACCATGCAATTAGTTCTCGCGCGAGAAACGACGAGCAAACCGAGTATTGGATCAAAAGTCAACATTACGGACACAAAACAAATGGCACGTCACTAATGAAATCAAACAAGCTATCAGCCAATGAAGAAAGCCGAGCGAGTTGATAAGTAGATCCGAGTGTTCATCATGAACATAGCTAAGTTTCGATCACAGACTAGTCCTGGTTTTTGATTTCGCGGAGGACCACGCAACAATTACCTCCTCATTTTCGTATCTCTGCAACACATAAAGCACTCTACATACCGGATTCTCCAACAACCCCATCAACCGGTAAATGTGTATACGGAGTAAAATGTAAAAGCGGTCCACAGGTGTATATCGGGCAAATGGTACGAGAACTTAGAATTATAGTAGATGGACACCGAAGGAACATTGGAAAAGCAACCCGAAATCGATTGGAGTACCAGGCTATGGTCAGGGATTCCGCAATTGCTAGTCCAATGTTAGACACAGTCTATGAAATTGATATGGGCAATGTCAAGGTAAGAAGACAAGTGTTTAAAACTACACAGAAAGGTTCAGTTACAGAGACCAGCTAAATTGAGAGGGCTAATTGAGCCGTAAACAGAATGGACGGGCACGAGCTCTCTGGCAAATGCCGACCGATCTTAGATCGATCGAACGGGACTGTATTGACAGCTGGATGAAACGACAGTCCTAACACATCAATATTATGCCCCCCCTTAACAACTGTCCTTAAAAATAATTGACTCATCGATCAATCTACCTGACTGACTATACCAAGCTCACTTCTGTCTCGCTGTTCACTTGTCGAATCCAGTATTGATTCATGACACGTTGCCCTCAGCTTCGCTTAGATGTTTACGCCTAGCTTCCCTTAAATGCTGTAAAAAAACTGGTTCATCCGGTCGGAAGAATCTTCCGCGTCAGAGGTGAAACTTTACTAATAAACCGAATTACCGACTTTTCACAAGTTGTTCAGAAACGATGGATACTCAATAGGTCTCGAGTATTCAACTCTGAAGCAAGCTCTTAGATATTTCCGTAACATGTAAAAATCTGTTTGCAATTTACTTTAATGAAGCGATTTGTTAAGATATTATCACAATGGAAGAGATTATATGTGTACTATGACCACATGTGAGAGAATGAATTAAATGATAGGTAAAAACTGCAGACAATTCAAGGACTACTTGTGACTGTGTACAGTAGAAGGTAGGGTCGATTAGGAACTACTCAGAAAGAACAGAACAAAGTTCTTGAACTTACAAAAAATAGTAGGACTAGTCACGCTAAGGTGACATGGTACAACAGTGCTATGGAGTATACCATTTTGAAACACTGTTGTCAAATAGGTCGCGTGACTTACCATGACGTAGAACCGAAACGTCTGAGTTAGCAAAGAGCGATTTGGCTCGTAGATAATCGTTCAACACGAGGCTGTAATCACCCTGAAGAAGACAAAAAAATGCATGCAGGCGTTTAACTACAGTAGCAGAATATTGCGATCGTGCGCTTCGGATGTCAAGAAGAAAAAAAAGGAATTCGAAAGTAACCGGCCAACGATGATTCGAATAAAGGCTTCAATACAATTAGAGAGGGCTAACTAGAAGGAAAGAAGAGACGTCAGCATAACAAGGTAGATTACATAATTCAATTAGCGACTTGGCAATCAGCTGGTCGCTTAAGCAAAAACAGATCTAAGACATGACATAAGTTAACATACTTATGTCATTTCTCAAGTCGCCTGCGAAGTACATTGTTCGGTCTCAGAGTAGTTGGCACCAGTTGCAGATCACGAAGGTGTCTTCATATCAAGAAAGGTGTAAAGCAAGCTGACCTAATCGATGAATAAACAGCGGTGCGTAATAAACGGTTATGTGGAGCGCAGTGGCGGATTTAGTGCTAACAACCGGATCCTAATAAGACTCCAGGCAGGCTCCCAGAATATACCCTAGAGTGTTGCAAGTTACCTTGTTACGAGAATACCATTTGCATCAATGAGGCTATAGAGGATCGCGACAGCATGAACCGTAAACTGTCACTAACTCGTGCATATCTTGTGGAGAACCTACCGCTTCTGTGTCGCATTACGTTTGTTAGTTTTTACAAAATGGTTGTTAACCGAACGAATAAACTGAGTCTGGAACGCCTCCACAAGTCTTTGGAGAAATCAAAAGATGAACCATGCCCTCGAGATCACAGTAAGTATGTTCTAAACCTATCTTCTATACCACTTGATGTGCTACAGTTGGAAGCAAGACTTGGTTGCAAAGTTCATTCAAATAAGCTAGACAGCATATCAACGGAAGCCCAATTTGAGAATCTTATTGATCAGTTATCAGATTTGCATGCTACCAGATTGGACAATCGTAGCTGGTTTAAAACAAAGGTGACCGACATTGCCTATGAGTTTATTATGACACCATCAAGAGATAAATGTGCTCTCACAACTCGTCATCTTGAATCTCTAAAATACCTGAGAACGTTGTCGTGCTGAAACCATATTAATCTTCCGGTGCTGTAGTTATGGATAAATAAGAGTATACAAGAAGAATGTTGTCACACTGAACGACGAAAGCAAATTCCAATGAATTGACAAAATGAAAAAGGTGACTGATATGGAAGGCCGAATAACTGGTCACCTTGATTTGTAGCTGCTACATCGAATAGTTGATTAAGGTAGTTTTAAATCCCTGAAACTCAGTGGTTCATCAACACCGCAACTGTATGCCTTACCTATAACATACAAACCGGGAGTGCCACTGAGACGGATTCTATCTATCAGGAATGTCTCACCACACAAACTGGTTCGATGGTTAGTACAGGCTTTGAAACCATTAAAACGTTAAAGACTCAATTGGTTTAACTGACGATCTCAACAAAGCCAACCTAGCAGACAGTCCTGTGTTCAGTAGACGCTCAATCACTATTTACGAATGTTCTATTGCACGAGACGATCAAATTTATATGCAATCTGATCGAGACTAAAGGTTTTGGTACAAAAGTTTCCACAAATGTGCTTAAACTGTCTATATTACTGTGTACGGAGAACAGCAAGTTTTAGTTTTCAGAATCAGCCTTATCGACAAATAGATGGCAATCCATCAGGATCGATGATAGGGGATTTTTTCATGTTTATGACAGAAAGGCGAATTGATCAAGATATTTCGTCACTGTCATTGTACAAACGTTATGTGGATGATATCTTAATGTTTGCGCAATCTTCGCAAACGACCGATGAGATGGTAAAACGGTCCAACATATGTTAAGCTAATCTGACAGTCATCTGTGAGCTAGAAAAGAACGGATGCATACCGTTTTTAGACATCCTCATCGGTCGCAAGAATGATGG
Source organism: Paragonimus skrjabini miyazakii (assembly GCA_014338405.1). Classification (NCBI taxonomy): domain Eukaryota; kingdom Metazoa; phylum Platyhelminthes; class Trematoda; order Plagiorchiida; family Troglotrematidae; genus Paragonimus; species Paragonimus skrjabini miyazakii. The sequence continues at coordinate 47,938 of JTDE01002147.1, read as the reverse complement.
ATCAGTAGGAAGGTATGTGTACCGAAAGTAATCCTGGACTTGTCAGTACACCCAATTTACATGCTTTACACCAATGAAGAACAAGTGAGCATTGGCTAGAACATTGTTTACGGGTGCCAGACACATTTGTTCATTAGAATGTTTGGCTGATGAACTTCGACTGCTTACAACCCCGTTGCAGGATAATGGGCAACCGCTGAGATTTATCAACAGACACAGCTAGCAACGGTCTGGAAGAAGAAAGTCTACATTGAACTACCATTCGAAGGTGATACTTTTTCACTTCGAACTACAAAACGTCTCGTCGCCTAAATTAAGCGAGCATACAATGCGGCTGAAAACGTAGTCACTGACCGAACTCGTAAGCTACCGTTACTCTCAGTGAAGGGAGAGCAACCTATAAGCGCTGATTCACACTGTATTTATCGGTGAAAGTTACCGATAGGTGCTTGAATTCCAGGATGAATCAACATCTACCGAAGTGAGTTCAGGATGTGACTGCGCAGTTTATTTCCTTCGTCCTGGGATCACGCAGACTTCCGGCTTCGTCTATCGCCAGATATATGATGGCCACCGGATTAATCTCTAATCAACATTCAGGATTATAATACGCCACGCCAGTCCGTGTTTCGCTGAGGTGGTCGCGATTAGTCGCCTCAAACTAGCATTGTGTACACAAAAAATAATTGTACGTGAGCCTTAGACTCCCATGGACCTAAAAGTTTTACGTTGTTGTTCTCCAACTCGTTTGCTATTTTATTTCTACACCCCCCCCCCACCGAAGAGGCAATACGAAATGCATCCACAAGTGTCCATCTTTTTACTGCTAGGTTCAAATTCGTGAAGGAAACCAACTGTTTCAAATTTCTAAAGAATAACTCCACCGCCCTGATAATCAAGTAATTTGGCTGAAGACTTCAATGGGCTGTAAACGCTCATTTTCAAAAGTTGTGTTCAAGATGCACAGTGCTGCGTGACATTTCGTCTGTACCTGTTGAGTGACAGCACGGTCACTTCCTATTTCTAAATTGGCCCAACTTTTGTAGAATCAGTTTCAAATGAAGAAGGCGTCCATATCAGTTGCAAACATATTTATTTTCCACTTTAGCTACTCTGTCTTAGGTTTAACGCAGCTGGATCACTAGCCATACGAGGCGAACAGATCACCATCTTTGTAACGCAAAATTTGATGCCAAATCTGTTACAACAGGGAACAGAGTGAAGTCTGGACGCTCGTCCAAATCTTCAAGGAAGACCATCCAGAACGTTGTAAGATTGTCCAAACAGAACACAACAAATTTGACTATGCATGCGCACAGAGATTTTAGTTCGATAAATATCACAACGTACACACTTTCAAGATTTCGAAACCGATGGATAGGGTGTAGCGGTGCGAGTGAATGCTCCATGAGTTCCTGAACTAGAGGAACGGTGAAATACATGGGGTCAAATAAAAGGACCTTATCGATGTGGAATCTGCAACGAAGCGAGTGTTAGTAAACGCATCGACCTGCCCTCTCCTCCTGCCCCCCCCCAAAAAAAAAGAAATCCGGCATCCAGTAAGAAAGCCATATCCAGGCGACTTCGAAAATGCATGGAACGATCTCAGGTGTACGTTGAGCAATAGTGTACGATATCTCTAAATGATGAGAAAGCCTCTTTCTTTTACGTTTCGTTCCAAGTCGATCACATAAACATACCACGAGGCATAAAAACGCATACATAAAAAGGGGACTTCAAAACACTGTATACTAACCAGTGCCCAGTGTGTATACATAGTGACTCCCGGTTAATTTAACGTTTCTGAAGTCCGAAAAAATTGCATGATTAATCGCTGCACAAAGCGTTTTCTGTGGTTAATCCTTCTGGCAAACTCGAAATTCGCCATTTTTTGAAGCATCAACAGCTACTACAATGTGTAAGATGTAATCGTTGATTAATCGTCTGACATAATCCGTAATGTTCTCAACACAGTGGTCTACAGGCAGTCAATGGATTTGCTCCTGTCAGTGTGATGTGCACGTGTGTGCTATATGTGTGTTAGTTCACTTCAACGGGTTACACGACCCAACCAACGTATTGATATGCTCTGCGTGTGCGTGTGTGGATGGGCGTCAGATCAAGTCGAACGAAGTTAACCCTATTCAAATCTCTTTACTAAGTATATACATATATGCATACATATGCTTGGCAAATTAACCTGGAGGTTAGATATATTTGTCAATACTTGGAGAATATATACTTATATCCCCCAAGTATATATTCGCCAAGTACTGACAAATTGTTGGACGTGGCGAATATTGGCAGCAGGTGGATATGAATGGGCATTTGCCTATGTCCGAAGAATGAAAAGTGTTCAAGTTCTTGATTTTTGTAAAAGAGCAATAACAAACCTTCGATATATTCATGCGTATTGCATGCGGTAGGTTAAACAGGAACTGATATCTTTGTAGCACCGCTATCGCGTTCCGGATTGAATCAGTCCGATCTCTTCGCTTCAAGATGCCTTCAAAAAGGCCATGACCGAGATTACGTGATTCTGACAAAGAAGATAATGATGATAGAACGAGAGATGTTTTGAAAGTATAGATAGGATATGGAGCAGAAAAGAGATAACTTGCAAACTCAGAAAGGGGGAACTAACGATGAGTAATAGATGTACTAAAGAATCTGGAGCGTGTAAAGTCTAATCGTATTAGAAATACCTTAATGTTATCTATTTAAAAAAGAAGGTGAACATTGAAACTACCTGGTAATTACCCACATCAACAAACAGGAGATTGGGACTAATGTATAAAATTCCGATAGTACAAATTTGAATCCATTAATCGTAGTTAGCAAAAGTATATACAGAAAGTTATAGAGCACTGACCAATGGTTCATCGAGGGACTAAAAAACGGCTGGAAGAAAGCTCCCCAGTGGAATTTATCATCTAATGCTCAGATTGTTTTGCCGAATGCACCATACGGTTAACCGGCTACGGAGCTACACTGTTCAAAATGACTGACAGTGAATATTCAGGTGAAAATCAATTTCGTTAAATAACGCATGTTTTTAAGGTTAGACTTTGGTTTCAGCTCCAAGATGGTAGGAGATCCGAATTCCCTATCCAGTGATCTTAGCGATCTACTGACGGCCTTCATACGCAAATACATAACTTATGACTTGGTGTGGGCCTAACATAAGCTTGATATGTTTAGAGGGAAGGAAAACGCTAACGCAACCAAAAATAAGTGAGCCCTGCTTACCAGAGAGTGAAGATTCGAACGGCAACTGAAATTGTCCGCCAGAACCAGTCTGCTTTTCGGCCACAAGCCTGGCTCTCAGAGCTAACAAAAAGAAGGATGAATTAGTTAAAGTACATCGTTAACTCACTCCTGAAAGCTCAAGAAACATGAAGTGAAAGACGCCGAGTGAAAAATAGTTACTTAGAAAATAGGAATACCAAGGAATGAGTTCCAGTGAGCTAAAAAGAAACCTGTTAAGGCTTGAATGCAGAACAACCGCTTGGACAATCCATCAGAATAGATCTGACTCAGCGAACAAATCACCAAGATCTAGATCTACGGTTCACATGTATGTTTCGACATACACTAACTGAATAGAAATAGGAGTGGTTTGGTTACACAGTTGGTACACAGAAAAACAGTCCAATCTTGTAATACTTTTCGGAAGTTACATAAAATTGAGAAGTGTTGTGACCAAAATAGATAAAAGTTCTCACTAGTTACAGTACAAAAACTTAATATCGATTGAGTCACATAGTGGAAACGGACATAACATCTGAAATAACCAGAGGCCAAACCCACAAACGTGATTTGGTAATCAGGATAAATTTCGCAGCCGTTTATTCTACTCTGGAAGACATCATAGGGGGCAGCAATCAGTGTGTATCGACCGTGCAAAGGCATGAGTTACCTCGCTGGAAAACGGTAATCGACATTTTGGAAGCGTTAAAACATATCGGTTGGCAATGGCACACGGCTGTCTGTGGGTAGGACAATAACAGTCCACGGTAGAAAACCTGTACGGATGTCATGTAGAAAGAACAGAGTACTAAGCAGGAACGTCAGGATTACAAACACGAGTCCTACCAATAGCCGCACATCGATAACGTGTACCGCCATTCACGCGAGAAATGACTGACATTTAACACTTTCGTGATACAGTCTAGGTACCCACCAGTGCTCCAGCAAGTAGCATGTAGACATTCAAATGATCATAGCGTGTGTGTAGTACACGGTCATGTCATTTCAAGTTGAATAAACTTCTAAAAGTTCCACTAAAACAAAAAATTACGTCTAAACGGTTTGAACATCACCCTCAGATCGAAACCATTCTATGCATCCGTGGTCAAACACAGAAAACTGCCGTCGTATATTAGACATACATACACAACGGTCGAATTTCTGTTCCGGGCATACTGTCATGTATACACGTTACCTAGCTGCAAGCAGTTATCCTCGTTTCTCTGAAAGTGTCGAACATTTTAGGTAGTTCGTGCCACTAAAGTTTTAGCCTGCATTCTATTCACAATACTATTTGTGAAACCATCAGGATCAAAACCCTAGGCTGTAACGAGACCATACCGGAAGCAGGCCTGTTGTGAAATCAAACTCAAAGGAAATACAAATTGCGGACAATCCAACGAAGCTAGAGGTGGTGGTAAACAGTGGAACTTACAATCCATTCCATCCAAACAACGGAAGATGAGGACCAGATTGGTACGAATGACGTTAACCGGCTCACCCAAACCCTCGACACGCATGCTTTTTCGAAAATTGTTAAACGTCACAGTGAGGTCGTTGAAGCTTCAGAGAGGTAACAAAAACAGTATAATAGTAATGCTGAAATAGGTGAAATAAAAACAAACAAACAAACAAAAATAACCAAGTACACGGTCAAACCACCATGGTTAGGTGTTCTACCGTGAATGCAGAGGTGATATTAACCGAGAAAGGAAATGGACAGTTGAAACGAGCGTCCATTATTGATCGAGTGACCCACTCTACCAAAACGTTCTACAACCTCCCGTATCTCCTGTAGTTCAGGAGACTTAGCTGACTAGTTGATGCAGTGAGTCGACAGCGAGGGTCATTCGCACGTCACATCTGACCCATACTTATCCAGCAAAGCTAACGACTCCTGTTCACGTTTTGTTCAACAGTGTATTTAATTGTGTACACAGCTGGGCTGTTGTATTCTACTTCAACTACAGTTAAGACATTGTGTAGCTCTTTCTGCCTATTGTCTTACAATAGGTTGTGTTGGATAGTCATTCTTATTTAGCACAATGGGCTTCTTGTGGTTATCCATCGATAACATTTTTTATGACAAACATTCTTAAAAAGAAAGCCGTTTTCAATTGTACAGTCTACGCCATCACAGAGATAGAAAATCCACAATACTCATAATTCTTTAAAACGCTGTGTTATGAGCTGTTGTCCTTTGATCAGGCCCACCCGTGGCTTTTAAACAGTAAAACAATGCTTTTGAACGATGGAGAATAAGTTATTTGAAGCGGACCACCTAAACGGTACGATCATGATCCACGAAGATAACGTTTACTGTTTTTATGAACTGACTTATATTTGATAACTCCGGGTGCCTACGTGCAACACAAAACAGACAAAAATGTTCGCTGCTTATAGTCTTTGACGCTACCATCCGATCGGGAGCTGAATGATATCTAACAAACCAATGCACGTTCCTTCTTCAAACCCAGATCAACAGTAAATCTGAATAAATGTTGAGTAATAGCCTGACATTAGGAGAACGAATTGCAAGTTATTCATGATTAGACTACAAAACATAAAACAGTAGGACAAGATTTCAGTGTTCTGGTATGTGCAGAATTTTTCTCAAATTGACTGAAAAGATGGTGAAATTGAAGAGTACTTGGATTAGCACAGACAGAAATGGCTACATTGACTTATGGAGAACAAAAAATATCAAACAAAATACTAAACGGGACAAATTGAAGTGCAGAATAAAGGCATGAGATGAAATGGACAGTTAGGTGAGAAAGCGAGAATGCTGTGATCTCGGCAGTGAGATGAAAGCTTATGGTAATTCGTACGTACCTGCTTCCCTTGTAGAATTTCAGTAAAAACATGAGTGGGTCGAAATCCTTGTCAGTCAACTGAACGGAACCATTCACTGAAGGAATGGGAAAAATGAGATGAAAAGATTTGACGGTATATTTATGGAGCTACTTTAAAATCAGATTTGAAGTAGACGGATCGTTTGGAGCACGAAAATTACATGTAACTTCGTGGTATTCACGCAACGTTACAAGCCGACGAGGTTTAACACAGTTAAACGTCAAGAGCAATAAAAGAAAGGAGATGAGTATTAGCAATCGAAAATGTGAAAATTTCATTTAAGAAACAAAACAAAGCTAGTAGAGACAACTGTCAGGCGTCATATTAGTCAGGCTTAAACTGAAATAGGTTTCAATATAACCACCAAACTGTCTGGAACCTAGCCAAAGAGGACAACGATAAACAAATGAAACTGAAAGGGGATCGGCTGCCAAGGACAATCACTGAAGTTTGTATCGCAATCATTCTAAAGTGAGGCACATCATGGTTGACAAAGCCGATTAGTTTTCTGGACGAAGAAAATCCCATGGGGCCAACACTTGACGCTCGGAACCCATCCACTCTTAAGTTAAACCAAGTGTTATAAATGCTTCATACTTAAATTGGGTTGAGTAGCTGAGCTGTAAAAATGTATTCCACAACTGATATACATATTTGCTTGATTCGGTCTCCTTACTTACAATAGAGTCGTAGGATGCTGATATCTTGATCTCAAAGGCGCTTCCAAGACATTAGGACGTAGTATTAGACTTATGCAAAAAAAAACTGGATATATCGTGTCTAAAACCCATTAGTACCTTACGAACTTCTTAAGATCGAAAATCTTTCCATTTTTGTTTTTACTTTACACACAGTACCCTCTAATTAGCACTGATGCATGTGTGTGTAAATATGCCGACGGTTTCCCGTTTTCCAGCTTTAATAGGGACCATCGGACTTCAACTATACGTGATGGGTCAACGAAAATAGTAGTGATCTGAGGACTAACAGCGAAGGATAAACCTGCTGGTAAAGCGATTGCCACGTTTGTGCATGCTGTCGCCGGTTCGAATCCAGCCGAGGCTCTGATTTTTTAAATTGGGTCTCATCTAAATCATCAAATCCGTCAAACTACTCATTAGTAAAAAGTGAAGTTTAAAGATTAGTATATATTTTTTACATCAATTCCTATATCTGGTAGATCGATAACCACAGTAACCTTTAAATCTGCCAAATTTGTCATAGCTTTGCTTTTATTGATTGCCCCTGGTCTTGGTATGCCATTTATGTTTCACCAAAAGTTCAATGTTCACCTTTTATAATCACTGGTTAAAATACATATTTTCATTAATCTCATATCCGTCATGGATTGTGCTATCACATTGGTTTTGCAATTATCCAGCTGCATTTGCCGGACAATTGGAAACAAACTTGATGTTGTGTTGCTCGTTCAAATGTCACTCCATTTCAATGAGGCACATATTTCTCAATGACTGTACTGCTTCTGACCATTACAACGACTGTAACAAACTTGTTGCTACGACGTGTTTGTCGAATGTGTGGTCCGTAGTGGCGCCAGGTAATTGTTAAAACCTATGTTTAGGTAAAGTTCCGCACAAACAGTTCCAGTATAGTGTCAAGTTATAGTATGCAAACTATGTTAAATGGTTCATATAATCACCTTGTTCACTGAATGAATGTCCAATCAACTGGAGTGTACAAATCAGTTTTATATGTTGTCGTCGGTGATGTGAGAAATTTCCTACACTAGGGCTGCTATCATGAAAGTCTCAAGTTCTAGCATGAGGTTTTCCAAACGTGGATATGGAATAATGAATGTGAAGTTAGTGATAGAGATGAAATATGGAATGTTTTCGGATATACAATCAAATTTGAACAACCTCATACAACAAGAACGCTTTACGATTTCGATTGGGGTTTTTAATAGCATCTCGGTTAATGTTCTGCTCTGACATGCGATTATACCGTACGAAATGTTAAAACCATAAGCAGGTTAGAAACTGTCAGATGGCTCAAACTTGAATAGGAGGTGACCGTGGCTCGAACTCGTGACCAAGTGATGCGTAGTCGGAATGGTCATTTCAATTAAGAATTCCAATAGTCAGATATGGTAGAACAGTAATGAAATTCGGTACACACGGAATCTTTTTGAAAAAGCTGAGGCCAAAAAACTACAATTGTCCACACACGTAAGGAAGCTTTTACTGATTCACTTTTAAAGTGCAAAAACTCAAGGGGAAACTCTTTCATTCGTTTATACTGTATTTGTGCTCAATAGTGATGTTAACTAAGTGTTATACTGAACACTGCAAAAAGGTCGCAGCTGATGGGTCAAGAATGCAAATTAGGCAACCATTAACTTGGTACAGAAGAATAAACCTACTGACTAGGGGTTAGGCAATGTAGACTGCTTTCATCCTCTAGAAAAAAGTTCTCATAAGTCACAAAGTCTGTCATTTAAGTTATAGAAGACTATCTAATTTATCCATTAAGTTCCATTCTTTTCCCCCTCTTCTTTGAACCAGGTTTTTTCCACTCATGGTTGTAGGAGGGGATTAACGAGAATACGATGTGACTCTCATCAGAAACGGCAAAACTGCTCTAGTACATCAACCCTGTTATCAACACCTACGCGTAGTAATTTCTGAAACAGAAACGAACAGTTAGAAGTAAAGTAAAGCAACTTTTCCACGTAACAAATTTGAACAGAGAAATCAGAAACAGTTTTTTACACAATGTACCTCTCGAGCACATTTTGCTGCATCCCATCAGATACATACTGCAGTCTGTGAGGTTATATACCAAAGTTCAATGGACACTGTGAAGCTAAACAACAAAATCAACAAACACACACATCCATACAAATCAATTACCAAGGCAATATGGTACTGACGAACAAGTCTTTCTGTACGCAGAGGGGTGGTTTCCATTTGCTAGTTGCTATCGCCTCCGCGAACAGGATTTTTTGTCGCGTAACGTATCCGAAACGCCTTCACCAGGTTCAACTGGGGTCGACAAGTTAACAAGGGTCAAGTGATCGATGACGCTGGTTTCTTGTGACTTGTCACATTCTGACTTGGGGTAAAAATAAGTTGAAACACTGGGTTCCCTTTAATAACTTCATCAATGCAGTAAGAAGACATATGTTGCGATTTGTTAACATTTCGTTTACTCTCATCAGTCGCAAACATAAAACATGCGATTTATATATATATATGACACAAATAAAGATAGACAGGGTATGGACACGTATACAATCCCACCACGTACTATGTCATCACCACCACGGCAATCCTATGGGTTGTTTCAACCACTTTTGTGCACATAGCGCCGGCTGGTGAGCTCTGATCAACATGGCTTCGCTAAAGGCCAGTAGCTTCGGGTTCTTTTGCTGTAACAATATTTTGAACGATCTATTTAGGTCAACCTGGTGACCTGTCATCATGAGATGTCTGGCAATCGATGATGCTGGGCTTCGAGTGACGGAGTCAGCGGTTTTAGATTGTTATCTCATTAGCTGCTTTAACCGGTTTGGGACGTGTTTTGCCACTCGATGAGATATCCGTCGATCTGTTCTACCTATGCAAACGCCACCGCAACTGCAAGTGAACTGATAGACTACGTGTACCTAAAATATCACGTTCAATTTTGAATGGCTTTCTTATAGACGTGCAGACGGAGTGGTTATGGGCAGTCCATTAGGCCCAACATTAGCCGACATCTTTTTGGGAATGGTTGAACAGCAAGTCTCAGATAGTATTACCAAATCCTTATTGTACAAACAGTATGTTGATGATATTCCGATTTTTACACACACTGACCATTTTGATTCATTTTTTTAATCTTCCTAACTCAATTTAGCGAAGCCATGTTGCTCAGAACGCACCAGCCGGCGCTATGTGCACAGAAGTGGTTGAAGCAACCCATGGGGTTGCCGTGGTGGTAATGACATGGTACGTGATTTGACTGTATACGTGTCCATACCCTATCTCCCTCTCTCTCTGTGTCATATATAACTCGCAGGTTTTACGTCTGCGACTGATGATAGTAAACGAAATGTTAACATATCGCAACAGATGTCTTTTTACTGCTCTGGGCAAGTTAAAGTTAAGTCCCAGTGACAATGAACACCCGTGAAAAGTGTGTGAGCAAATTACAAACGGATAAGGACCTCAGCAGTCAAGAATAAATCGGTAGTGGTCAAATTATTCGAACTGAAGGACCACTGACCTGGATAAATAGCACGTAATGCAGACTCTGACAGGGGGATACTGAGACGAGTCATTTCAGACATGGGAAGTCCGGTTGAGGGGTCCAATTCACCACCAGCCATCCCGGGCGCCGAACTTCCACTTGCCGAACCGCCTGCTGCATGACTGTGCTCGTAGATGGCTGGGCAATGGCGGCGCTCATCCGCCGGCCAATAGGTCACTGAGGTTTGAGGACCTACGAAGTGCAAGCAATGCGAGATATGCTATTTCATCTATCATGGTACACGGCCTGAGGCACACGTGGTCAGAGCAACTAGTCACATGGGCAATTTAAAAAAAGTTCGTCAACAAAGACGTCATTACAGATCGTTCACAATGCACTGGGTGCCCCGGAAAGTATGTCAATCGGGAAGTGTATGCTACATCCAGTCCAGGTTAAACATTAGTTAAGAGTGGAAGCGAGTTCCACACTTCCGGGAAATGGGAGTGAGAAACCCCCCAGGATAAGTTGTGAATTATCAGGAAACAAGTGAGCGGTGTTGCAGATTCAGCACACAGCACCGCTACCTTCGCAAATTCACAACGTGGGTTCAGCAATATGTAGCATCACAACTTGAAAATAACAATTTCTATCTTAACGAAAATAAGGGATAATAAAGCCCAGACTGTTCGACAGTTTGGATGGCCCAGCCAATAGAGTGGTAAACTAAAACAAAATGTTATCCCACAAACATAGCTTGTTGGTTCATATATCCGGCTGCCGTATTGGTGGTTACGTCAGGTGTTATAGAACTATTCTGAAAAGTTCGAGATTGACGGAATTAGAGCATGAAATGTGGGAGTGATGGTTATCAAAAGTGAAATCAGGTGTACTTAAATCACCTGGCCACAAGGTCGATAGTCTAGCGTAGAAGAGGTTCATAAAAAGGAAGCTGCCGGTTCAAATCTTGCGCGAACTACCGTCACTTGACCAGTCCAAATAAAAACGAAACCGATCATGAAATAACTGCCCAGACGAGTGTCGCGAACCACTTACAGAAAGGAGACAGTTTGGAGTGAAAAATATTGTTAAGTATGGACAAGGAAACATCCGTAAGACATACCAGCACTTACTGATACGACTACCATCTCTGACAATCGAAGCCTCAAACAGACACAGGAATATTTGGCAGATGCTGTCACCATAACAAACAACTGTCAGTATGATCCAACTGATTGTCTTCACGCTATTATATGGCTTCTTATGACATTCGTCCGGTGGAGGAAGTATTGTTACGAGCAGTAAATGATTAGTTGACGGGCGTCTATTAAGCCAGTAGGATTTAACACAATCACAGTCAATCTGTCTGGAAGAAATGGGCAAAGAACGAAGAACACACTTACCGACATTGCGTTTGGCTGTCTGGTGATAGCTGACCGAAGCAGTGCCGAATTTATCATTGTTCGTAACCACTACAATCTCCAGTTCTCCTTCGCCCAATGGAGTGATGGCCGTAATGCGACGAGAAGAAAACCACTGAGCACTAGGTCCTACATCAATTTGATTGATGAAAATGTGAGTCAGATCGCTGGCTATTTGTCCGAAATTTTCTCCGCGAATTGTAAGCTTCGTTCCTGGAGTGCCTTCGTTGGGAGATATTCCAGTTACGTGAGGTGGTGATCCGGCAACCTTCGACATGTTTACAAGTGTGCACCAGACAGACCAGACTGGAAGTCAGTAGCTGCCAAGTGAAGCAAAAATAAGTAGCAGGTCTATATGCAGACAAAACGGGTGACTTGGGAATGACTGAAATTTACAGTAATAACATCGGTGTCAAGGACGTCATTTACTCGGATCTGGTCGTGTTACGACCCCCCTAACAGAGAAAGACAAGAATAAACGCAAAGGCCGCGAGCAGCCTTGGCCTAGGTCACTCGACGGATCAATCAGAGGCGGGCGCGAATTCTCGAGAATCCTGGCGGGCATTCAAATCCCCAAATGAAAAATCTATTTTTCTTGTCAAATAAGGCGAGTTCTTGGGAAAAAGAACCTATTCTCAACAAGCCGCTCTCCTCCAGTAGACATATGATTCTGATACAATCATTCTGACCGGAGATGCGAATGCTCAGGTCGGCCTCCTTGGTGAAGCCGAGTCTTGTCTAGGTGGCAGGTTTGGTAGTGTCATATTGCTCGGATAATGGCGGGTGGCTGTTGCAAATGTCTGCGGAACATAAGCCATTTTTGGCCAGCACTAGTTTTAGACATCGTGTGCGTCACTGTTATACTTGGTGCCCCATTTCTCCAAAAAAAGATCTCGTCTCAGACAGACCACATAGTAATTAGTCTAGGTGGCGGAATTTCATTCAGGACTGTCGTTCTTATTGGAGCACATACTTGGATTCAGATCATGTTGGCAAGTTGTCGTTTCGTTCTTACTTTTGCCAGGCAACAACCCCGCCGACAACAACGGCTGGCTGTTGGGAAACTGGCTATGTTGTCGGTAAAGCATAAGTCCCAAGCTAACCTAGAAAGCGTACTTGGCAGTTTTCACCTAAAGGATCTTAACAGCTGTTGGATCGTAATCTCACAAGCTATTCATGAATCAGGTACTGTAGTCAAACGGCATGGTAGTTCTAGGATTGTACAAACACTGGATCTCAGATAAATCTCCGGAGCTTTTGAATACCAGGTGGAACATTCCTCCTGACAGTTCATCATCATCATCATAGACAGCAATACATCAGTGGCTCACACTGATGTTTAACTGCCGCACAACCACGAAGTGAAAAACTCCAATGTAGGAAGAGAGAGGGAAAAAAGGGAACGGAGATTGGACCAAACCACTAAACCATAACTATGTCTACATCCAAACATACAACATCAAGGCGCCTACACCTTGCAAACAAACAGCCGAGCTGTAAGTGAAAGTAAGACGTCATCAGCAAGATAGTTCATATAAAAAATTTGGCAGAGATCCGTAGGAAGCTGAAGCACAATCTGACCATCGATCGTCAAGCTAAGCTAATGCAGAAAGTTAAGGAAATACAAACCGCTTTTGTTTCACGGGACACCGGCAGACTGTTCAAGTTAATCCAAGGTGACCTTCTGTCAGTGAGGTTATCAGTTAGTGTTGGGAAAAGGAACGTTTTCCCAAAAATTCGCATTATTTGCAAGGGAAATGGATTTCTTCATTTCCCGGGAACTAGAAAGCTCGTGATGATTCTGGAACGTCCAGGAAGCTACTCTCGCTCCTGATTGGTCCATTCGGCGACCTAGGCCCAAGGTCACCGCAAACCTATAAATACAGTTGCTGTAAATCGCAATTTTGCCTTCGGGCTGAGGAGCAAAAAAAAAACCCTTTTTGGGGGGGTTTTTTTTTTTTTTTTTTT
>JTDE01002147.1:11341-29665 GCA_014338405.1 Paragonimus skrjabini miyazakii | reverse complement strand
TACTTGTTGGGGGGTTCTAAGTTGCGAGCTTTGCGTTCCGATATTTGAGCTCTGATTTTCGTGCCGCTTTGCAATATCGTTGCGTTCGTTCGTGATAGAGATACTGCTCGTGGTCTTGCGTTTGCTCTTGTCTTTCTCTATCAGGTGGGGTCGTAACAGTTAGGCAGACAGCACACACACTCACAACAAACCCAGTCGATTCAGTGGATCAACCCACGTTTCTAGAGTCATTTATGTGAACAGAATGTGGGTGCTTTATTCGCATACTTCCGTTTAGGTTAGAGCAGACGGCAAGCGATCTGACAGTTTGGGCACCAGCAGCGTGAAGGCTGTCCACTATCACCATTTCTTAAAATTGTCATAGATAAAATAATGGGGGACTGTCTGTGAGACTTACGAGATGCCGGCTTAGACCTGCTACCTGGTAAAAGACTGACTGATCTTGACTATGCTAGCAACGCGATGTTGTTGCTGGACAATCTCCAAGCAACAGAGACAAGGCTAGAAGCTATTCTGCGCCCCGCTAGACACTTCGGAATGCGCTTGGCAGTCTCAAAGCGCTTCTTCAACTGTCTTGATTACGCAGATCTGTTGTTGAATTATGAAGTTATGAAGGCTGTTGACCGGTTTGTGTACTTGGGAAGCTGCTTCGGCGGTGGCGGCAGCAAAAGTGTAAGGAAAGAAATAGAAACGCGTATCTCTAAGACTAGGGCGGCATTTGTTAAGCTAGGATAGAGAGGCATCTCTCTAAGGTTTAAAAAATCGTGTACATAAGGCGACAATGAAGGCTTTATTACGCTAAGAAGAATACGTGAACCGTCTCCAAGTGTCTGACCGTAGAAGTCTGCTTTCAGTCGTTCGCATACAGTAGCACCAATGACTTAACAACGAAGAAGTTAGGAGGCGGTTGTTTTGTACTAACTGCCAAGCGAGTTCTTTTGTTCAATCCTCAAGTTTACACAGATTTAAGTAGTTAGGCTAGATATTAAGGATGCCGGGTGCCACACCAAGCATTCTTTGTCGACGCAGCGGTCAACTAGTGTAAGGTGCGAGGTGGGTAGATAATGAATTGGCGTACAGAAATTAAGACGTTCATCAGAGGGTTGGCCACTGCAGCTTGGGTTTGCCTATCGGGCGGGAACTTTGTGACTCACGAAGTGGCTGGAGACGTTAAGTAAGACGGCCACTAATCGGGCTCGGTGGCGTGAATGATTTCGTTGTTTGGCCGGGTTGTCTGTGAAGGAAGTGCACATAATGGCGCGAGACTGTGAATGCCGTAAGGAAGCTGCCTTGCTGATGACGCTCTAATTTCACGTAAAGCTCGGCCAACAATTTGCAAGATGTAGGTGTGAATGTTTGAAAATAGCCGCAGCTAACGTTACCAGTTAGGCTCCTTCTCTTCCACTTCGGTTACATTTTCTTTGTCATCGCTTGCTTTTTTCATGGTTGTATCGCAGTCAAGCACCAGTGAGAACCACTGAGATATTGCTGCTTCTGATGATGATGTCCCGGAATACGCGTCGGTGAACGGTCGTATTGCCCACGTGATCAGTTCACTAGGTGTGGCCTAAATAGCGGAGACAACGATGGTCAAACATAGCGAGTCTGTCGATAACTTCCTTGTGAACAGGGCACAAACACAAGTATAATACCCCCCCCCCTTTCAGCAACAACCAAACGTCTTTCCGACGCCACATATGATAAAGGCTGCCAAAGGCAATTTGTGCCTCTGCTATCCCCGCTGATCTCATCAGCAATATTAGAGACTGACCAGATAGTGCTATCCAAGCATATGAAACTGTTCACAGTTTTGAGCGGATTACATGCAATGGATAAAGTAAGAGTGAGAATTCTCCAGCCTCGAAGAAACACTTTGTACTTCGAAGGGTCAAAGCGCATTCCACACAAACCACCCGTCATTCACCTTATTCAGCATGGCATGCATGTCTTCGGCAGAGGGGCCAAGTAAGACAGTGTCATCCGCATATGCCATGTCCGTCAATCTAACGCCAAGAATAAGCTCAACATCAAGCTCACTGGATTCCTCAAGCACATCCTCCAGAACGTTGTCCATGAGGAAACTGAACAGGAAGGGGGTGATCGGACACCTTGAAGAACATCACTAGAAGTGACGAACGTCCGAGACACTTGTCCATAAACCCTCACCCTGCTTGCAGGGTGGGCATAAAGTGATCTTAACAGACTCACATAGTTCACCGGAAATACCTTGCGGAGAAGGTGGTTCAGGGAGACGTTACGAGTCGGAAGCAGCTTTTAGGTCTGCAAAGACCATGCCCGTCGACTGTCTATAAGACTGCCGATAATCCAACGTCCATCGCAAGGTGAATATGTGGTCAGTCTACTCTCGACCGGACCGGAATCCTACTTGTTCCTCACGTACATGACATTCTCTTAACCTACTGAGCCGACGTAATATAAGGCCAACGAGTAGCTTCAACACAACAGATACCACACGGATGCATCTGTGGTTGTCATACAGATTTCCAACTATTTTTTGGGAACCGGAATTACTGTTGATAAGCCCTAATGACGAGGTGCCTCTTCAGTTTCCCAAACCACCCGGAAGAGTTTTCTTGGTTCCCATATCAACCTCTCCTTACCATCTTTGAAAAGATAAAGGAGAAAGGAAGACAAAGATCTGGTCCAAGAACCTTCTTACACCTTAATAGCTAAAGTTCCAGGACCACTTCCACTTCCGACGGAGGACCGTCTGAAACGCAATAATTGACCACTTGAGTCGCATCATCTACATGGTCTGGTTGAGGCCAATTGAAGTGTTCTTCAAAATGTTTAGTCTCCTGTCCAGTCGGCGCAACTGGCTAGTGACAAATGAACCACCTGTATCGCATATGGTCTCACTTACATTGATTCGGCAGCCAGTACAACTACGGGTCAAGGAAAATAGCTTTCTGCTAGTCTCGGACAAAAAGGCTTGTACCACCTCTATCGATTGTTCGAGCAAGTAGTGCGCACGGTCTTTGCGCAAGCTGTTAATCAGCTTGCGCTTAAGTTATCGACGGTCGTTATCACATCCACAGCCAGGTGGAATCGAGCGACGCTTGTTCAAAAAGTTTATCGACGTCACAGAAATCCAGTTCTGTCAAAACAGTACAGCTCCTTCGGAACACACCAGACGAACTGGGCAGTTTGTTCACCAATGCTTCTTGATGAGTGTCCTTTAAACTCTCCTCGCTTTATGCCAGTTAATTATCTTGCATTTACGAATGTATTATCTCTGGACAAATGATAAAACAAAATGGGCAGAGACAACGGCATGGTCTGAGTTCATGTGGTTGCTCCAAATCTTTAGCAGTGAAGCCACTTTTGACTGCCTTATACATGATTGAGTTGTGTTCAAAGTTAGAAAATATACGGAAGTCTCTATGTATAACAGTGTCTCTTGTGCTGAGATGCGGTGTTCGAAATACAAAGACCGTGAGAGACGCACCGCCACAGCAGTCTTTCGCAATTGTCAGTGCGTTGTGCCCAAACATCAAACATACTGTCCAGCAGCTTTTCCTCTGGAGAAAGACGACTAAGTCGAGCATGAAAATTGTTAGGTGGACAGCCACCAAACAAACAATTGCATTCATTTACCGCACCTTTACTTTGTTTTCTATTTACATTGTAGCTCACCAATGGTGCTTCATTGCTGTGGACTAATTATTTTGTCACATCCCTCTGAGTGTTCATCTCCCAACGTGTTTTCCAATCGATAAACATTCCGTCAAGCTTAGTTTGTCTTCTCAGTTCGAGTCGCGTGATTGAATATACGATTAGCTGATCTGTTCTGCAACAACAGGGACATAACACTGGCGACGGGGTCTTCACGAACCAAACAATGTCTATCTCTGCAGACCAGCTACAGTCCATTCTGCAGCAACAGCGAGAGCAATTTGAGCAATCGCAGCAGCGTCTCATCGAGTCTCTGACAAAAACTCTTCACTTACCGTCAACCGCGGTAACCTCCAGTGACAAATCAACGTCGGTCGATTCAATCGTCGCAATTATTTCGGACTTTCACTACGAACCTTCATCTGGTCATACATTTGATGCATGGTTCAAAAGTTGGGAAGACACATTCCAGAGTGAATTTCCTGGCAAGGACTCCAAATGGAAAGCCCGACTTCTGGTCCGAAAGCTTGGCACTGTGGAACACGAACGGTTCACGAATTTCATTCTTCCACAACAACCAAAGGATTTGGATTTCGATTAAACCCTCAAACAGCTCAGAGATATTTTTAGTGAACAGCTCTCACTATTCAACGCCCGGTACAACTGCCTCAAGCTGACTAAACGTGAGTCACATGATTATGTAAACCTTGCAGGTCTGGTCAATCGGGAATGTGAAAAGTTCCGGCTTAAATCCCTCACGGAAGATCAGTGCAAATGCCTCATTTTCATTGCTGGTCTTCACTCGCCTCGGGATGCTGACATTTGAACTCGCTTACTGTCCAAACTTGAACAGGATAAGGAAATCATAGTGAAAGCTCTCACGGCTGAGTGTCAACGACTGGTGAACCTGAAACATGGCACAGCCATGATTCAGCGGGCAGCACGGCCCTCAATCGCCGACACGGTTTAAGCGGTGAGAGGAGCCACCGCTAAATCCACAAAAAAGCTGGCAACCGCATGTTGGTCTTGTGACGAGTGGCATTTCAAACGGTTTTGTCTCTATCAGAAGCACCAATGCCAGAGAGGCAACGGACCTGGCCATAAAGACGGGTTCTGTCACCCACAGGGCACCACTACCTCCAAGAATCGTCGGAATCAGGCTGCAGTTCCATTTCACCACAAAAGCAATTTTAACACACATACTAATGCTAAATCCAATTCCCTATTTGCTGCCTTCAAAACTGAGTTTGAATCACATAGACAGTACATAACGGTTTTCATCAACAATTTCCCAGTTCATTTTCAGTTGGACACAGCTTGACATTACGTTGATCACAGTTCCACATGGGAGCTAATTGGTAAACCCAATGTGTGCACCACCAGTCACCAAGCCCAAAGTGCATCGGGCAACATGTTGCAATTAACTGGTGGGGTGACCTGTTATATTTCTTTCAAAGATGTACATTTTACAGGAATTTTTTATCTTACTGACCTCCCACACTTAAACTTGCTTGGTCTTGATTGGATAGTTAAACTCGGTGTTTTGAATGTCCCTTTAGCATCCGTGTGTAACACTTTACAGCTTACATCTTTCGGGAACACACCTGAACATTTCACCAACATTATTTTGTCGAAATGTTCTAGTTTGTTCCAACCCGGCCTTGGATGTTGCACGAAAGTTCAACTAACGCCAAACACTCAACCAGTTTCCAGCCTAAAGCGTCCAGTTCCCTACGCCACTCTTGCTACCGTCGAGAAAGAACTCGAACGTCTCGAGCAACCAGGTGTCATTGAAATAGTCAATTACTCATCCTGGACAGCCCCTATTGTCGTTGTCCGCAAAGCGAACGGCAAAGTGCGTATCTGTGCTGATTACACCACTGGCCTCAAAACCGCTTTGGATTCGCATAATCATCCATTACCGATCCCGGAAGAACTGTTTACTCAGCTTAATGGCAGCACCTGCTTCGCAAACATCAATTTGGCTGACGCCTATCTTCAAACGGAAGAGGAAACCGATTCGAGGGAGCTTCTGACCATCAATACACATCGTGGTCTATTCCGATTCAACCGCCTTCCATTTGATGTAAAATCCGCACTTGCTATTTTTCAGCAAATAATGGACGCAATGCTGATGGGTCTACCTGGGACTGCTGCTTACCTTGATGATATCATTGTTACTGGTTGCAGCTCAAATGAACTCATGGAGCGTCTCACCTATGTGCTTGAGCGCACCCAACAACACGGTTTCTGTCTTCGTGCAGAAAAATGCGCATTTTTCCTCACATCCATCAAATATCTTGGTTTCATTTTTGACAAACACGGGCGTCATCCCGACCCAGATAATATTTTGGCAATCCAACAGATGCCAGCACCCACGGACATTTCCACTTTACGCTCTTTTCTCGGCCTTGTAAGCCACTATAGCACCTTTTTGCCAGATATGCATTTTGTGCGTGCCCCGCCTTATCACCTTTTGAAAAAAGATGTTTCTTGAAACTGGTCTCAATGCCAGTCCGCATTTAATAGATTCAAATCTTTGCTTAACTCTGACTTGCTTTTGACACATTTCAATCCCTCCCTTGGAATTATTATAGCTGCGGATGTTTCCGACTACGGTATCGGTGTCGTCATTTAACACATTTTTCTAGATGGTACAGAAAAAGCAATTGCTCACATTGCGAGGACCCTGACCCCCAATGAGCGCAATTATGGTCATATTGAGAAGGAGGCTCTGACAATCGTAGTCGCGATCAAAAAGTTCCATAAAATGCTCTATGGACGGCACTTCACACTTTTAACAGATCGTAAGCCCCTTCTTGGTGTTTTTGGCTCGAATAAAGGTATGTCAATCTACACGGCCAACCGCTTGCATCGTTGGGTGACCAAGCTACTCGCCTACGATTTCTTAATCAAATATCAATCCACAACAAGCATTGGTCAGACAGACGCTTCAGCAAGACTGATTGACGCTCAGCGCACTCCACCTGAGCACGCAGTGATCGCTTCAATCACAGTCGAACCAGAGGTCAATAACCTGCTCGCCTCCACAATCCGCGTACTCCCGGTTACGTCAGTTATGGTTCGCGATGCCACGGCCAACGATCCTCTACTTCAAAGAGTGATCCGCTTTCATCGTTCATGCTGGCCTCCGACGTGTCCCGAACTCAAGCTTCAACCGTTCTACCAACGTCGCTCCTCGTTTTCCGTAGTCGGTGGTGGCATTCTATTCGCAGAATGTGTTGTTATTCCATCTGAATTGCAACAACAGGTACTCAAGCAGTTCCACGTCGGAAATCCCGGGATTAACCGTATGAAATCTTTGGCGTGCAGTTACGTATATTGGCCAAGAATGGATCAGGACTTGGTTCAGATTGTTCTTACGTGTTCACAGTGCCAAGCGTCACCTAAAGCTCCAGGGAAAGCACATCTTTCTTCGTGGCCTGTGCCGATAACCCCTTGGTCCCGCTTGCATGTTGATTTCGCTGGACCCATAGACGGGCAGCATTACATGATACTGGTTGATGCGTACATCAAATGGCCAGAAGTCATTCAACTGAACCATACCAGTTCCCAAGCCACCATTATCAATCTGCGGAAGGTGTTCAGTCGTTTTGGTGTACCTGAAACCCTGGTTTCGGACAACGGCAATGCATTTACCTCAGCTAAATTTGGAGAATTCTGTCAACACAATGGAATCCAGCATATACGAACGCCGCCGTACCACCCACAGTCAAACGGTCAGGTGGAACGCTTTGTTGACACGTTTAAACGAGCACTCCTGAAACCCAAGGGGGGGACCACGCCGGAAACAGTCGAGGCGTTTCTGATGACATACAGAGCAACCCCGCACCCCAGCACACCAAACAATAAGTCTCCGGCAGAGACACTGATGCACCGGAAAATCCGCCTGCCTGTTGACGTTATACGCCCAGCTCCACGACTACCATCTATGCGAAACAGGCGCATGGAGCAGCAATTCAACCGTCGTCACGGTGCGACCAACCGTACGTTTTCATTAGGTCAGTACGTACTTGCGAAGGACTATCGTGATGGTGTTGAGAAGTGGACTGCAAGCCGCATACTACGACGGACTGGTCGAGTCATATACGACGTGGAAGTGCAATCTTCCGTATGGGTCCGTCATGCAAATCAGCTGCGTCCTTCTTTCCAACCGGTGACCGTCCCGTCCAACCGAGTCACTCCATTGGATATTCTTCTGGATATATTCGATTTATCTCAAGGCTGCCGCTCCAAATCCGGAGGAACATCTCCCAAGCACCTGCACACCCAGAAGATGGACGGATCGTCCTCGAAGACAAGTCGTGCACATGCAGGTGAATCCTCGACAACGATCCTACGAGCAGTAAACTCAAGAGGGGGATGTTAGGTGAACAGCCACCAAACAAACAATTGCATTCATTTACCGCACCTTTACTTTGTTTTCTATTTACATTGTAGCTCACCAATGGTGCTTCATTGCTGTGGACTATTCATTTTGTCGCATCCCTCTGAGTGTTCATCTCCCAACGTGTTATCCAATCGATAAACATTTTGTCAAGACTAGTTTGTCTTCTCAGTTCGAGTCGCGTGATTGAATATACGATTAGCTGATCTGCTCTGCAACAACAGGGACATGACAAAAATCTCCCGCTAGTAGTCAGTGGTTAGTTTGCATCAGAAGGTCAAACAGAAAGTCGTAGAACGCACATTTGGTAGCACCTGCGCAGTTGAAGCGTACGCTTTCCGGGTTTGTATTAACAGACTTCGACCGATGTATTGAGTCTGACAGCGCGCAAGCGACTGTTCAATGTGATCCAATCGAGCAAACATTGCTCTGTTCTGGAACTCGGTACGATTCCCACTGCAGCCTGATAACGAGATTCAGCTTCGGCATCACCAGCGATCTTAAGAGAGAAACGCTTGGGTCGACAGTTATCTCGAGGTGAGCTCAAATGGATAACCATGCTGAACTCGTAGACTCGCATCTCCGACACGTAGTACACATCGAACTCGATTTGACGGAGTACTTGCTAGGGCAGCTAGCTGACCGGCTTGCAGAATGGTGGACAGTGAAGGAGCCAATGTTTACTAGTTTTCATGACTTTAGAAAAAAACAATTAACACCCGAGGACACAGAGGAGGCAGAAAACTTGGGAGTTAAAATAGAAGGAGAAAGTCGTAGTGGACAAATGCCACTGTCGGGAGAATGATAACTTCTAACACATCCCGGTCGTTTATGCCGCAGAAGAGGGTTGATATGAAGGAACCCACCCCGAGTCTGATCTGCGACAGAACAGGATACAGTTCTGTGGAAAGGACCCTATCCGGAAGCAGTGGCTCGTGATTCTGATTCATTTGGCAGTGATGGGCTTGCTGAGCCCGAAGGAGAAGTGAGCAAGATATTAACGTCTGAGTCTGAGCACTGGTATGAGCAGTGGGTGTATTCAAAGCCATATCAGGCTCTTGGGTTATACCGGATGTTCTTCGACCGTACTGAACAACACGCCGCCGGTCATGGTCAACTGTTGGGCGATCGGAGTGCTCATTGTCTGGGGATACTTTTTCTAATCACTTTCTTCCTGGTTCGGAAGACAGTAGTACCGCAACTATAACAAATATAGTTCGACTATATGCTCGTAGGAGCGTTCCTCATTACCTAAGCGCTTCTATGTGATCGGTAGTACGACACACAATGAGTGAGTGCATCCGCTTTTCGCCCGATTGCTTTCCTTTGGCCTGTCTGATAAGGATGCACCTGAAAGGACTGAAGTCCTAGTCAGCATAGCTCTTCGGATCGACGCAGTGCACAAGCCTGACCACCACGTCAAGGTAGCAGAACAGGCTAGGATCCAGCGTGTAGTGCAGGTTCTGTCAGTCCGAAACGATGGTTAATGTTCTGGAGTTTGGTCACCGAATTGCAGCAAACGCCCAGTTGATTCCTGAGCATAATGATCTCATCTTAGAGGCCTCGTTGGCCTGGCTAAATTTTACGAACGCCAACTCGCTGCTTGCCACACTGCAACTTGTTTGAGAATGGTAAGTTAGACCAGAAACGGCAGTCTGGTGGCCAGCACATTACTTTGGTTCGGGGGATGAGGGCATGCACTCTGAACCCTGTTTCAGTGGGGCGTTCTAAGCTTCCTGGCTAGAGTCCGAAGGACAACGAAACCCTTGAGTGACGCTGTCTGATATGAAGAAAAGAAGTTAAAGGCGCTCTTGTTGCGAATAATTCCGTATCAGCGTAATTTCTTCTTTTATATTTTTGTCATTTACTTAATACAACCCCATTTTTTCCCTCATATATAATAGTACGTTTGGCATCTCATGCGGGATTACCGTGTTAAATATACAACGTCCGAACGAGGGCAGCTTGTTGACCAGTCTGCCTCAGATTGCGAACATTGAAAGCAACTATATTAACTTGTGTTCTAGGCCTAAACGAGTGACGATGGAATCTGCAGCCTAGGTGGTGGAACTTACAAGAACAGCGTTATTATGACTATCCATGTTTTTTGTTAGAGACCTGCAGAATGACTACTGAAAATGAGAGTAAGTAGGAACCAGGGAGCTAACTTGGATAGGATAGAGAGAAGGATCTGTAGTAGCATGTTTTCGCCCGTCTACACTGCTCTGTGCAGCAGACAGGATAACCCCGTCTATACTGTGGGGCGGCTGATGTAGTATGGAATTAGTGGCTTTGTGACTAATCACGGTAAACGCACACGGAAACTAACTAAATAACCTGAATCATACTACCGCAGAGACAACTTCAAAAAGCACTATAGGCAACCAGATTGAAAACAGCACTTGCCTGAAAATACCACGACCACTGGCTGCTAATAAGAGTGTCGATACATTACGATCCGACAAAGGGAAACAATGAAATTTCACTACCGGCATAGAATCCAGCTTGTTATTCGTGAATTGGTCTTTTACCGGGTCTGATGAGATAGCACAATATAAGGAAAACAAATAACATCGACCGGACGCAAGTGAGATTGATGCTTCTGTGGCTGTCACGTGGACTTCAAGTTTTCTTATCACTATGATGATTCTTACTGGCTACTAAATGTATCTACAGGTGCTAGGGTTTGGACTACCGCAGAAGTTGACAATAATCCTCTAATAAAAATGAAAACAATCGTTGGCAAGTGCCAATCAAGAGAGTCCTCTGTGGTCTTCAAAACCGTACTAAACACTGTTATCAAAACGCTGAACAAATCTTCACCGCCACTGCTGAGCAAATATAGAAAATCTGGGTCTGGTACCGTCTGAAGCAAACTTTGACGCCAAAAACAGTCACGCCTCGAAACTAAGTCCGGCACCCACAAATTGAGCGCTGTACAGCAGGCGACGTGCTGGCGTAATTAAGTTGTGTATTATGCCTACGAAGCCTTTGAAATTAAATTACAATGATTAGTGGCTGACATAGGTTGTCTATACCGATGATAAACCGGTGGCTCTTGACAATGTCAACTTGATGTTCTCACCGCACGTTGCGGGTGTATAAGAGGTCAGAGATGGCTACATTGTGAACATAATACACGTGGATTGACTGGATTTTTAAGTGTATGGAGAAACTTAGCACGGTTGCAACCATACACCCAACCCGAAGATGAAAACCTGAAGTTATTCAAGCATCACGTGACACAAGTTAGAGAGCGCCGTCCAGGCTTCGGCTATACCATTTGTAATTTCACCAGAGATTCAATGCGTCTAACAACGCACCACTCGCAGTTAGTGCAGGTGTCGGCTTTTACCAGTCGTGAAAACACAGCAATTTTCAGGCGCAAAGGTCACAACCCAGCGAGTGGAAACCTACAGCCTGTTGGCTTATTTAGCCGACCGCGAATCATGACAGCTTACAAGCGACTGTGGGTTTTCGAACGCTAAATCTAAAAGCCTGACACTCAAGAGCACCATTAAGCATCTGCATTCAAAATAGATCACGACGTTCTTTGGGACCTTGTCCAATAAAAGATTGGACAAAAAAATAATAAGGTGAGCAGCCTCTTCACACTTCGCTTGAGAATCCAAGTGTCGGCGATAAACTTTTAAAAGCCGTGAAGCAATTAGCATACCCTTTAGTCTGGAAGTGAAACGAGGTCAACGTAAGGTTTCTTTAACGTTCCAGACACTAATCATTGGTACCTCAGCGACTGGCGAGGCGTGAGGATACGATCGAAAACATGGTTGAGGGGAATATGTTGTTCACGTATCACAGTGATTTGACTGATGAGTCGAACACGCTGAGGAATAACGCAGCTGGCCTGTTGCAGCATATCCATATGTGAATGATGCAGATTGTCAGGATGGGAAATCCTAATCACAGATTTAACATCCGACGTTCAGTCCAGTTCAGTTCACGGAACTTGTGACTTGAGCCAGGAATGTCCACTTAAACGCGTGAGTGTACCGACCAAGTATGTGAACATACTCAAGGCGCTTTACTCCCATACTTCCGCTCAGGTTAGGGTTTACGGTGAGCTGTCTGACAGTTTCAGCACCAGGAGCGGCATTCGTCAAGGCTGTCCCCTTTCACCAATTTTATTCAATTTCGTCCTGGGCGAAATAATGGAGGATTGTCTCCGGCAGTCACAAGATGCCGGTGAAAGGCTGACTGATCTTGATTATGCTGATGATAAGGTGTTGCTGTTTGACAAATTTCAAGCAGCACAAGCAACGCTAAATGCAATTTCACGTTCTGCTAAGAACTTCGGAATGCGTTTTGCAGCCTCGAAATGCAAAGTGCTTCTGCAGGATTGCTGTGATTACACAGATTTAATGTTAGATAATGACGTCATGGAGGTTGTTGACCGGTTTGTATACCTGGGAAGCTGCATCAGCAGCGGCGGCGGAGGTGAGGGAATGAGATAGAGGCGCGTATTTCCCAGGCTAGAGCAGTGTCCGCTAATCTGAGGCACTTATGGCGACAAAAAAGTATTTCTCTGAAGCTTAAGGGTCGCGTATATCAGATAACAGTGAGGGCTGTATTACAATACGGCAGCGAAACATGGTCCTCATGGTAAAAGACTTGAACCGTCTTCAGATGTTTGACCACCGATATCTGCGTTAAATCGCTTGTATCGGGTAGCACCAACGAGTGAGTAACAAGGAGGTTAGGAAGCGGGTGTTTGGCACTGATTGTCAAACGAGTTCTTTCGTTCACTCCTTACACCTGCACAGACTTAGATCGTTAGGTCATGTACTAAGGATGCCAGCTAGTCGTCTGCCACACCGAGCACTGTTTGCCGACTTTGCGGTCGACTGGCGCAAGGTGCGAGGTGGACAGATGATGACCTGGCGTAGACAAATGAAATCGTTCACGAAGGGGTTGGCTACTGTAGATCGGGTTTGTCTTCCGGGCTGGAGCCCTCGCGACTCACAGTCAGTGGCTTGAGAAGTTAAGTGAGATGGCGGCTAACTGAGCTCAGTGGCGTAAATGTTGTCGTTGTTTGTTTAAGTTGTCTGGCAAGTGAGTGCACTTAATGACGCGGGGCAGTGAAAGTCGCAAGGGAGCTGTCTTGCTAATGACCCCTTACTTTCACTCACAGCTCGGCTGTTTGTTTGCAGAGTGTAGGCGCCTTGACGTTGTATGTTTGAATGTAGACGTAGCTACTTTTTAGTGGTTAGGTCCCCTCCCCTTCCCTTTTTTCTTCTCTCCTCCGATACAGGGTTTGCTTTTTCTTCTTCGTGGTTGTGTGGCAGTTAAGCATCAGTGTGAACCACTGATGTATTGCTGTCTATGATGATGATGTCCAGTTTTTTACACTCGTCAAGTCTGAGATCTCACAACAAATGAAGATGGTGCCTCACTTCAGCCTTGTGAAAAGGCCAGAGACTCAAGTGATGAGGCTCGAAAATGAGACTTCAGCTGGTGCGGCGACCTCGATGAGTACTCAGTAACACCGTCAATGTTGCTATCTCAAAGTTCATGTTCACGCTTTCGATTTTTAGATTTGGAAAACCGGGAATGAATACAAATGACTTCGGGTAAAAGTTAGTAATAAATTAGTACTCCGAAAGGACAACAAGTGAAAAATGAAATAACAGTGGTGAAATGTATGAGAGGGTTGACAAAGATAAAATACATCATTTTACACCGTCTGTTTAATCTATCAAAACAACTTCTGGGAACATGGTAGGTTAGCAAGCTTTGTACGACTTCAACAACTGTGACGGTTTCAATTTCTTTCCAAAACAAGAGTTTCCGCATATTCACCACCCTATTGGAGAAGAAAAGGGCAATAACGTCACTAAGGGCTCTGTATTTATCAAACTTCGCCGACAATCTCTTGAGAATGTTGAACGTTTCAATTAGATCATTTCTCTGTCCTCCGCGCTCCAGAGAGAAGTAATTCAAACATCTTAGTCTATTTTCGTAGTTGTGGTATTTAGTAATCAAAGAAAACCTCCCGAAGGGACACTGCACATAATCAGACAGGTGGACATTCTTAACGAAAAACGTGGACCACGTTTGTACGCAATATTCTAAACGAGGTCTAAAAGCACCCCGTGATTCCCTTTTAGAGGAGACTGTCGAGTCTTTGGCATACTTTCGGTGAACAAACATTACTGTTTAACATACGGCGGTACGGGATATCCGGCACCATTTGGATGTTTCAATCTGATAAAGACCACGTGAACAGCAAAGAGAAGAAAAACAAGGGTTGAGTAAGATGAAGAGGTATTAATATGCAGAAATTACACCAAGCCACACAAAGCTTCGTAATACAAACAACATTGACTTCTATCCTTCGCCATTTTCAATAAGTTCAATGGGTTGGAGACGGAAGCAGATGCTTTTGGGAATTCCGTATATCGATGCGTACAATCTCAAGGTCTTTAGACAGTACCCTCAATCGAGATGGTTTCGCTACTACAATCAAAACTAAACCTACTCCGGAGAACACGATTGCGCTGCCAGAATTCCGATATATCAACTCGTTTTACTGAAAACGGGCTCGCGGCAGCAGATTTGTATTTGTCACTGACGGTTAGCGACTGCACACCGACTAGAACGGCTATAACTATCATGTCATGTTCGTCCGAGACTACAATACGGCCTGGCAGCAGTGTTCCCCTGTAGACAAAGTGAGGTATCTCAACTTGAAAGAGTACAGAGGACAGACACATGAATGGTTGTTCGGATGAGGGACATCTCCTATAATCGGCGGCTAGAGTCTCTGAACCAGTATCCTCAGAGTTACAGGTGGCTCCGCGGTGAACTTATTGTGATAGGCCGCATTTTGCGTAGTGACATGGGCGAGAAACTCAGAGCAGACTTTCCCCTCCGAAACGAGCACAAATTCAAGGGTTATCCACTCACGATTCTCAAACAACGATCGGGGCAACTTCATGCCGTATTGCGACTGTCAATAATTGGAATGCGCTACCAGCGCAGGTAGTGCTGACACCCAATGATGTAGTCTCCAGGAATAACTTGCTCTTTTTGAGATGCGGTGGCCAGATTACAGTTCCATTCTCCAGATGCGGTCGAACGAAACCGTTATAAAGAAGCTGGAAAGAATTAGGGTTGAACTGGCCGAAGAGGCATTTCAATAACGCCAGGATGTTGTTAGCCTTTTCTGCATTTGTTTCAGAGTTCGCAGAGCTCGAGAGAGTGTGCGAAACGGTGCATCTTAGGTTCTTCTCAATAAGAACCGTCTGAAGCGGATATCCGTCGATGGAATAAGTAGTTTTCATAGAGCCGCGAACGTGCATAACTTCGCACTTACCAGCATTAAATTCGAGTCGGTTCACTCGAGACCAATTGAAAAGAACGTCAAGGTCTTTCTGTAGGATGAGAGAGTCATAGGTTGTGTTGACAACTCGCCGAATTTTGACGTCGTTCGCAAACAGTAGTAGCGGAGAGGTGATTGAGTGTGGGAGATCGTTGATGAATACCAAAAGTAGCAGCGGGTCAAGAATTGAACCTTGTGGTACTCCACTGAGGCTAGGCCTACAGGTAGAGAAAACACCATTAACGCGCACCCTGTACAGACGGTTTGCAACATACGACACAAGCCACTGGAGAAGATTGCCTCAAACCCATGATGGGGAAGCTTGTCGATCAAAACAGAGTGATCCACGCGGTCGAATGCCTTAGCAAAGTCGAGATATAAAACGTCTATTCCATCACCCTGATCAACTACTTTCGTCTATTTGTGGCACACGAACGGCCCTTGCGAAATCCGTGTTGCGCACTGAAGAAGAACTCACGAGAGGTGGGATACTTGTAAAGGGAGTTGTATACAAGCGCCTCTAAAAATTTTGAGACGCTTGACGGCAACGCAATTGATCTGTAGTCACTGGGGCGATTTCACCAACCACCCTTGAAAACGGGTGTAATGCTCGCAAGTTTCCAACTGTTGGGTACTGTTCCCTGGGAGACGGATTGTGTAAACAGTAAGCTAAGTGGGTTAGCAAGCTGTTCCGCCGCTTCCCGTAAGGCCTTGGGTGGTATACCGTCGAGGCCAGAAGAGCTGTCCCTGAGTTTAGCCAACACCGCCGTGGAGGAAGTGTCCACAGGGTAAGTGCCAGCGATTTCAGTGTCAAGTCGGACCTGAGGAACTGATGGTGACTGCGCAAAAACACTGTTGTAAAACTCAGCAAGAACATCAGCGATCTCCGTATCACAGCTAGTAAGGCCTGATGGGCCCAAGAGTTGTGGAACTTCGGCTTTTGCCTTGCCAGTTGAGGCTACAAATCGGAAAAAGCTACTTGGATCAGCGATAAAGCGTTCTGTAAGACGTTTTTGGTAATGAAGACGGTTACGTCGAATTAGCGATGTACACCAATTGCTTAGGGCAGCGTATATTTTTTGATCAGCTTCAAATCCTGTTAATCGATAGCACGTCCATGCATTCCGCTTCTTCAGAATGAGTTGAAGTGTACTAGAGCGTAGTTGACTTGGAGGCGTGTTTCGTTTGGAGTCCGATATTGGTGTAGACTCACCTGCGGCTGCAGAAACGATGGTAGTAAGCTTCTCACAGAGATCATCTACAGAGTGGAGTGGGGTATAGTTCGCCCATGACTGCATGTCTAAGTAGCCACGAAGTTTCCCCAAGTCCATTTTCCGGACGTTTCTGCGATTGCGAGTCATTGGGTTGACCAGATTCGTACTACAAATGAAGTCAAATAAGACGACTGCGTGATCACTTAGCCCGAGTGGTGCGGTAACTGTAAGGTTGTCTACCATCAACTCTTCGTTAGTAAACAAGTAATCCAATCGCGACGGATTATGGCCAGTACGCCACCGTGTGAAATCAGATATGTGCTCCGTAAAACCTAATGCTCCAACTGTGTGAAAAAATCGTGCAGAGATAGAATTTTCAGTGCCTGTGTATGAGCAGGTTGGAAAGTTGATTTCGGGTAAGTTGAAATCGCCCATTAAGAGAGGGTAGGAAAATCTGAGAGTAGGTAAAATCTCCAATCCAGAGAATGAGTTCGTTTTTAGAATTATCCAAAGATGGAGAACAATAGAGGACCCCTACTAGCCAGCGTTTTGAACCACTTAAGCGAATCGAGCACCAGACCGTTTCTTGAATCGCGGCAAGTACTGGATTGTTAATAAGGAAGGCTTGAAGAAAAGTGTGGATATAGAGGGCCGATCCCTCTCCTCTACCTTCTGTTCTATCCGCACGAAAAATAACCATATCCTCTAAAGCGATTTCAGAATCTAGGTAGGAAGTGCTCAGCTACGACTCCGTTATGGCAACAACCCGGGGCTTTGTGGTAGAACAAAGTTCGCGAAGCTCTGGTAATTTATTGAGTAAGCTTAGCGCATTTGTATACATGTACCTTACAGAGTTAATAGTAAACGAATGAACGTTCTCCAGCAATTGTGAATGGGGGTTCATTTAAAACGCATGGCTGACGGAGGTCGCCGACTCCACAGGAGCCGGCTGTAGTGAGTTTTTGAGGTCATTAAATCCTCAGTGGGAACCACCAGGCGACTAGCACGCGTGCGGTGATTGGCTTTTAGTAAATCTCGTTCCTCTTTAGAGCAATCGGGATGAAATGAAATCCCGCCAGGAATAAGACGACGCGGGTATCGGAACCGCTCTAATATATGTGATGCCATCTCATGCGAGATGACGGTAATTTTGAGAAGTCGTGGACGAGATTCGTCCAATTCCAGCTTGGGCCGCAGGATTCGATGAATACGTCGAATCTGAACGTTGGTAAGTTCAAGGGCAGCTGACAGGAGTCGCCACTGACTCCTATCATGCTCCAGGTCGTTGGTAGTGGAATCGGGGACACCCCTTAATAGTAACATTGCGAGGTCGGTCAGTGGTTCCAGGTTCCTTCTGAGCGAGTTTTCGCCTCTGGCGTTCAGCCCATGGTATATCAGGGTATACCCGGGCCCCAGAATCATCGCGCAGCTTATGTGCCGCGAGAACGTCTTCAGTCAAATTAGATGACGAAAGCACGACCCTTGCTAACCGAGGTTTGTCAGCATGTGGCGAATTTAATTTCCTCGCCAACCTAGTGATGGAATTTGGGACACTTGAATTTATGCCCATCTTAGTGCAACGACTGGTCCAGAGCTCATCATCATGCTCGTCTCGCAGCTTTCAGTCAAATTAGATGACGAAAGCACGACCCTTGCTAACCGAGGTTTGTCAGCATGTGGCGAATTTAATTTCCTCGCCAACCTAGTGATGGAATTTGGGACACTTG
>JTDE01002146.1:47983-70330 GCA_014338405.1 Paragonimus skrjabini miyazakii | reverse complement strand
CACACCACCACCCACGACCATACCATCCGATCTGGACCGGCCGATCGATGTGGCGTGATGGGTCCTGGTTGTCACGTTAGGAGATGCACCTCCTAACAAATACATGTCCCTAACTAAGGACAGGGTCAACACGAGAGCACCCGAATAACTGACATTTTTCCTAACCTCTCAAACTGGCGATCTGTGAGTCACGAGATGCACAATCCGGGGAACCCTACGGAACCACATTGCCAAATGTCTTCATTCCTCTATTCCGGGTCATCGATGGTTCACCTTGAACAGAAAATCAGTCACTTTGCAGCTGTCACTACAGAAGCCTGATCGTAACGTGAACTAAACAGATGTCTCAACATCTATGGGGGTCTGTTTCAGATAGTCTCAGTCAGTGCGACAGAAATCGATTCCTGCGCATTCGACGAAGCTAACGAAAAAACCTCAGATGATCCTATCCAAAATCGAATAAGTTAATTACTGCCGTGACTTGAAAAAAAATTACGAACAGTTTGAATTCGACATATTAACCGTAATCTAAACCGACAGAAAGGATATGTAAAAAAAAACACTTGCGTACTATTTGTAATGACTGACAATGGTGGTCAATTAAATTAGTATTTGTATGAAAAATAGCCCACAACTGCACAGCTTTTTTCATGGACGTAACACAGTGTGAACATTTTGAGAAACAAATTAGACTGCCCGAGCAAGCTAGTTCACTTATGAACACTAGAAACAATGTGCTTAGTTATGATTTTTCTGACATTCTGTTTGAAGTGACTTTTCTAGCTTCCATTAATGAATTGTAAAATGTTCTATTTCAGTCAAAGTTGAGCAGGCACTATATCCAGTTGTGGACGAAATAAAACTCTACAAACGGTATGTCGACGACATGTTCTTGGTTGAACAAGGAACAAGTTGAATGAACGAGTTAAGCTTTTAACTCAGTCAGCCTAAATCTCTCAGCCACGACTGAGTTTGAAAGTAAGAACAGTTTGGTTTTCTTGGACAACCCGGTTAGACGCCGTTCAGATGTATCTATTGAACAATCACTGTACCGTAAAGCAACATGAACGGAACAATACATTAACTTCGTGATTATTAATTCTGTTACATATAAAAAATAACTGGTATGTGCACTATTTTACAGGGTGTCAAGAATGTACTCCCGATATAGATTGCAAGCTGAACGGACAGCGTTGTATAAAGCACTTCGTACTAACAATTTCCCAGAATGTTTCATCCAGAAATAATGTGAACCTACTCTTGCGAAAAATGCAACTCTGGATGTCCCTAAAAAAGCAGTCTACATCAAACTCCCCTTCAAAGGCGATAGTCTGATGAACACCTTTGGAAAGATGATCAGTGCCGCACTAAAACATGTGTATAATGCAGCAAAGTTCGTCCTGTTCTCACAAACGACTAGGTTACCTCTACCCTCGGCCAAAAAGTAAATATCTATTTTCTACCAGCCACTGTATCTATCAGTTTTCCTGCAGTTGCAGAAACACATTGGTAGGACAGAAAGAATGCTCAAAATCATGACCATGGTGAACCTCGCAAAGTGGTTGAGAGTTGCACTGACTCACCCGTCAATGAGTGACACTCGGCGAGGACGGAACACCGCTTCATTCATTGAAAGGCACTTACTAACCACAGTATCAATATCACATCTTCGTTTGAGATCTTGAATGCTCACAGCTCACAAATTCTCAAGTATATCGAAGCGTTGTTTGTCAGCCATCGACAGCCGATTCTATACGCACAAAAGTAACTGTCAACCTTTGTTTACCGCGGGTTTAGTCGTGAGTACCAAA
The DNA here is from genome assembly GCA_014338405.1 of Paragonimus skrjabini miyazakii. Classification (NCBI taxonomy): domain Eukaryota; kingdom Metazoa; phylum Platyhelminthes; class Trematoda; order Plagiorchiida; family Troglotrematidae; genus Paragonimus; species Paragonimus skrjabini miyazakii. The sequence goes on along the minus strand of JTDE01002146.1, from coordinate 68,519 downwards.
CACGTTTCCTTTAATTCTTGTTGGTTTTGTTTTCATGCTAGTCACAGGTTTACGACAGAGGAGATTGTGCAAAATGAATTCATATCGTAATTTGTGTCTTCTGACTTCCATTCAAATTATAGGAGCTGTCTCCACTTCTCCCTTCAAAATAGTTTTCGCAAAATTTGGTCGATTCTGGCCTCATTTTTTGGTGGCAGTACATTGACAAATCCCTGTCATTTGCAGTCTAGCGAACATGCCCATTTATCAATTAATAGGAGGGGATTATGGTTTACCATATAACTTGAACATGATTAACAACTGACTTTAGCCGTCCCATTGCCATACACTTTCCAGCCAAACTCTTTAAAAAAATAGGCACTAGACTTGAGTCTCGTTCTTGTTGCAGCTCGTCAATTGTACCCATCTTTGCTACGGTCAGGACTGAAAATCCAGTCCCCCTTTTATGTGGCAACCGCGTTCACTACTGCCCGATGAACCTCACATTCGACGCGAGTGAGTCACCATATGTAAACGTTCAGCCATATCTGCCAGTGAGTACTGATCAGACCGCCCGATCGCCTCGAGAGTGGACAACAAGATATTTATTGTCCCCACACTTAACGCACGCATTCGGAACACTATACCTATAGCTCAGGCAACTTGAGCATCGGGATCATTGTGGTAGAGTGAAGAAACTTTCAACCTCTCATTGTTTATTATGATATCCAGCATGATATATTACGACTGTTGTATACACGATAAGCATGGGGTTGTTATTTCACTTGTTACGTAGGGCAATGGTGTTGGCTATAGATAAATGACTACGACCTAACACTAACTACATATAACAAAAGAAGGGTACACAGTTGAGTAGTAAGGTGTATGACACAAATAGGCATAAACAGGAAGACGAGCAGAACATAGACAAGCCGGGAGACTCACGTACAGTACAAAATAATGTCCTTGTAGATAATAGTGTGGATAGCAGTATCCAGGTTTATGCTGTGTTGTTGGTAGTGTTGTAGGGATAGGATCACGTGGATGCAATGTGGAGCGGTACAGTTGTAGTGTAGCTCACGTCCTCGTGTCCGTTGGCTTTGCGCGTTGTTGACTTGTTCACCGTCCGAGACGAGGCGTCAGAAGTTCTGTTGTGCCTCTTGCGAGTTTAGTCGCCTTCGTGTGCGTGCATTCCGTGCCTGTAAGTTAACGCGCGTGAGTTGGCCCAGTCGATGCGCGCGTGTGTGCGTGCATGTGACCTTGCCTCTCGCAGTGTTAAGGGGAGAAGGCGTCACTGTCTATCGGGTGAGTGAAGATGAATTACGCCAAATGGAGCCTGTGTGTGCAGAGTGGACTGGGGCTGTTGAACCACGCGCTGACCTGTGGAGCGCGTGATGTGTCTGTGACCTTGTGAATAGGCCAGGGATGCGTGAGTGAGGATACAGTTAACATGTGGTCTGCTGACCGGATGTGGAGACGAATGGATGGCTAGGATCGAGCCATCGGGTTTAGCGTGGGGTGCCGAACCGTTACACACTTAATGTCCCCTGGATTTCATTTTCAGTGTTTCTATTGCTGATCTTCTGAAAGTGAAAAACTTCCGATTTGCCTTTCTCTCTTAGACCGTCCAACAAGTATTCAGATGTACATAAACATTCTCAGCTTTCCCTAATCTGTAAATTGTTGTTACCAACGATATAAATGTGGCCTCAATACGCACCTCACTCACTTCAATGAAAAATATCGTTCCAATGTAATTGTCTACTTTTTGTAAACAAAGTTTGATTCAATGAAGTAGTCATTGAATGCATTAGGTTATCAATATACTTCATTGACACTTAGGGTGATAGTCGAATAAGTAATAGGACATTTGGTATAATATGTGTTAGTATAGTCCTATAACCTGATGTTTTTCGGCTGACACCTTAAATGAACTCGAAAACAAACATTGTCAGGCAACTACGATTATCAACCCTTAGCAGATATGCGGTTTAATTTGCTCAATCCTCCTTGCAAAAGTCGAGGAGAAAGAAGACACGACAGTTTTTATTTAATTATCATAAAGTATGGAATTCCAGATGTGACAGTGACAGTCAGGGTTAGTGCCGCTGAAATGGACACGTCAGACAAATAGGAACGGATGAGTAGCCAGGGATTTGGTTAATTTCAATTTGAACATAACTCACATTTGATCGCAGTCTTTGCATTCAGGTAGACATTTCCTCTTTCGAAAAGAAGCACTAGATTCGATTTTCGCTCTCATTAGAGCATGTCATCAGTGCATATCCTTGCCACAGCCGGGATTAGAACTCCGGCCACGAATAAAAACGGGTTAATTCCATTTGTATCTTTTCAGGCAGTGCCTACGTGAACTACGAGATAACCTACTATTTACTGGGCCAGAAAGCGTCACTAACGATGGCTGTATTCAATCGTTCCCTTATAACTCACCATGTGAAAGTTCAAAACGGACCCAAAAATAAGTAGGCATATAATTGATCCGATAACCATTCCTATGGAAGAGATATCATGCATGCTGATGGAGGGTAGTTCTATGCATTTCATACGGAAAGCTAAGCACCTGTAAATGTAGTATGTAATATAGGCATTCACCAACAACCGAACACCTATCTCTCGTTCTACCCACCAATTAAAAAATGTGGCACAGAACACGAATTGGAATGATTACATCTTTACCATGAACTACAACCCGATCTCGGACTCATTGGCGTCGCCTTTGACTCCCAATTTTCAGTTGGTTAACGAAGTATGAAGTAAGTAGCGTTCAAACTGTTTGATGGCACATTGCTGGATGACTTGGAACGTGGGATGTGAACAAGCTTCTAGATGAGAAACATAGGTATGTGCATACATGAGCGATTGGATGAGTGAGAACACTGAAGATGAAATAGCAACTGTCGTAAGTTTCACAGCCAACATAATCATGAACAGGATAAATGAGTCGTTAATTGTGCTGTACAGAAAGTTTTGGTCAAGGTGTTGAGTTGTCTGTTTCCATGTCCCATCTAAGCAGTAGTCAACTGCACTTCTAAACAGCCATCCTACGGACTCCGCACTCCGGACAGAATTTGGCAGCTCCATTTGGGAACTGACTACCACATTCATAGCAAAATTTGTTAATTTTCCCATCCGTTTTTGCAGGTATCGTTCCACTTTTGACACCATCTGCAGTTCGGTTGGGTCTACAATGAGAATGTAATCATATGAACATGAGTAAAATGTTAAAAAGTGGCATTTTGTAAACTTGAACTATAAAGCTAACAAACAAAACGTAGTCAACTGGCACTGAACCTGTTTGTTGTGGTACTCGGTCTTTGGAACGTGGGTTGAGCGTAGCTGGTCATGTCACTGGACTGATCAAGCTCTACGTGTATATCTGCAGCAGACACCACGCAAGGGCTTTTCTTATCTGGACACACTAAACAAACCGCTCCCTTGGATGTGTTGGTTGCATCAGGTTGTGAACTCGCCGTTGTGGTCACACCGGATGGGTCGTCGTCAAAGGAACTACGATTACTATAATCAACCAGTGGTTCAGTTGTTGTTATCGAATCCACGTGAGCTAGGCCTTTGGGACGATGAACTTGTCTTATCGGTATCCTTGCTTGTTCGCCGACTAGGTCACGGGCTAACTCTTTTGCGCTGACATAATCTTCATGAGTTCGACCTGATCGCAGCACCAGACCGTGCCTTCTATTCAAACATGGATGTTCCTTCGTTGACAGCTGATATTCCGAATGTCCTAGCGCTGAGCTACCAGAATCTGTGACACAAATAGCCTTAAAGGAACTGGGCGATGACCTTCGAACGAGAGGTGACTTTCGTCCGTTGCACGGAAAATTGCGTCTACGTGGGATCATGCACGTGTCGTGACCGTCTCCTGAGTCAGCACCATACGGACTGTAAGAGCCTTTGGGTCTTGCACGATTGCTAAAATGATCACTGGGAGAACTAGGCGTACGAATGTGCAATCTTCCTGGAGGACTAACTACAGGCTGCCTGAAAGAGCGCTGTTTCTCATTGGTTGGTCTTATTAGCGGAACGTACCTTGCTTTGCCGCTAGTCAGACTCCGTGCGCAGTTGCTCGGAACCTCCTCGCAACCGAACGTTGGGGATGGAGAAGATTTGGAGTGCTACCAGAAGAGAGAAAAAGACGAAGTTGTGTGAATAATTCCACCGTACCTATTGGAATGATATTTTGATCAGTTAGATATATGACCAGCGGAAAATGGCCTCCATTCTAACGTGACAGGCAGCCAATCTGATAACACTGCTTTGTCTAAAAAGGCGCACGTTGAAATAATCACAGCTTGCCATTGTGGTGGATGTCATTTGACAGCAGCATAATACATATACACGTCACAATGCTGCTATGGTTACCGTGGCATGCTGGCGTTGAAAATATGGAAAACAAAAGAGTTGGTGCTTTCACCTCTCCGACTAATTTTCTAGTCAATGGGCATACTAAAGTGACTATTCGATCCTCCTGAATAAGCGTGTAAGGTAAACTAGCCTGCGTTGATTAGTTCACGTCATCAACCATCAAAAGCAATCCAACTATCTACATTCACAATGTGTTGTCTTCATAAAGGGGATTTTGAGTGTATTTCACTTAATGGATCCAATCACTTGCCGTATGGTTTCCATCATTTGCCGATTCACATCTTGAGTTGTATCACCATATCTACCATGATATTTTGGTTTGTCGAATCAGTAAAACCCTAGGAGATTCAGCATTGTATTGATTAAGCCGCTCGAAACACACCGGTATCGTACTACTTCCGTTTTCCTATCAGCACGACATTCATCCGTATCTGACTATGGACGCATTTAACTCACCGCAATCGTGATCTTGTGGGTGTCAACCCCGAGGTACTCCCCAGGTTTTTGTGATTGGTTGCTTTCATTCCTAAATCAAATCTTCGCGCTGAGGTTCAAAGAACGAGCCAGACGTAACATCACTCCGTACACCTTGAAACATATGTACGCTGTTGCTTACAACATTTTGAAATGAACATGGTATCGCAACGAATGGTGTGGATAACATGAATGTTTGTTGCCTGTCACATTTAAGTGGAACGGGAAGTACTTCAAGTAGGCAGGATTCGGAATAAAGAACGGAATGAGTAATTGGGCTGGTTTGATCAGCCACACCAGCACATGTTCGTGCGTGCTCTGATAGATCGTTTCTGTCGCCAGTGTAAGGACGAGGCGAAGTCCGGGTTACTGTGCGACCACCCAAATGGCAAGCCACTTACTTTCGTTCCGTCCTCTCTATTGCGGTGAACCTGCATCAGTTATCTGTGAACGCAGACACACACACAGGGCTGCATATGGCACACGTACGCTCGACAGTACTCTCCCTCGGCTGCTGTTTAACTCGACTGATCTGTTTGCTTGGTTCTTTATTTTCAGAACCGTGATATGTAACGTGGTAGGATGAGCAAAACTGGTGAACATTTTGTTTGAATGTCAAAAACACAGGAATGTAAATGAGGTGAATCTAAGATTCTGAACAGTGCGCTGTGATAACATTATCACTCAGTAAATGTATGCATGTGGCACGGCTTCGGTGGACGCCAGCGTCAACTGTTTGAGAAGTCCTGCTTGCGGAATCAAACCACCGGACCCGTTTTTGGATTCCATATAACACAATGGAATGGGTGGGTAACTGAAATGAACTTCCACACGAGAGATGGAGAGCGTGAACCAAACATAGCAGGTGGTGAATTATTTTCACTTATCTGTTGGGTCACCTATCCTCGAAGTTTAAAGTAGGCGCGGGCTAGTTTCTTTGCAATGTAGACAAGTCTTTTTGTTCATCCAGACAGGATCACAAGCAAGCACACGCGAATTATAAGTTATATCTTTCTAACACAATCAAGAGTCATTTGAATGTCACAGATAAACGCAACGAAAAAGTTTGGACCTTCAGTTATTTGGAGGATATCACCTCAGTGTGCTGACACGGTGGCATAATTGAGGAAGGTTAAATAGGGGCGCATTGTTGGATGGACCGACTGTTTCAGCTGAAGTAAGTGGAAATGTAATGACCTTGAAGAAGTGGATCGTTTTCCTGCCAGACGATATGTTAGATTGTGTTCTCAAACTTCTGTTAAAAACTTACCAAAATCTACCTGGTACGTTTATGCACCCTAACCTGCAGTTACGACGTTTTTGTAGCTGCGGTTGAAACTCATATATAGAGCAACCATGTTAAAATTTTATGACGGTGTGCTTTGAAATTTACCCATATTCTATGACAAAAGACCAGTCGATAGAATCAGCTCACTATATTCTAGATTCCCAAGCGTGTAAACAAAATAGTTGGGCGATATTAGTCACAGTGTGAACCCTTGCATTTCACTAGCTGATACCTCTTGTCTGTCAGATTAAACACTGGACATTTGTGCTTTAGGAAAACCAACTTTTAAAGTGTGACTTTAGCAAGGTTATGTGCGAAGTAAGCACGGCCCAGTCGCCAGAACCACTGTCTTCCGTCCGACAGAGTTGAAACACAAACAGGGCAAAAGATCTGCCATCAGCTTGCTTGCAGAAGCTTGAGAAAATGAATTAAGACAAGAACCTAATTGTCTAGTGGGATTCGTTGTGAAGTTCTGACAAGATTATTCACTAAGTTATACTACTCTGGAGGATGCCTACTTGACTCCGAGCCGAAAAAAACATTGAAAGCATGCAGAAAAACTGTACAAATAGGCATCGCAAGAGTTAGAATAAGTCGGTTTACACATTGATCACTGAAAATAGACACTAAAGCAGTCCAGTGTTAAAAGTAGACTGCTCCTGAAGACGATACTTGAGAATTCGTTCACGTTCGCATCAAATTTGCGCAACCGGTGTCACTTTTCAGCTTCCGTATTCCACGACAATGTTTGAACAATAGAGTTTGTTGCCTTTGAAATCCCCCCTTCTTGATCGGTCCGGTGTCCTCGTCGGAATAGTTTCCCAGAGCACATTCGTCTTAGTTATGGCTGGTGATTTGTTGGTGAATCATTAATGAAGATAACTGAGCTACCCGTTTCCGTTATGTGACCCGGATAGTTTGATTAGCGTCAAATACGGTTATTAACCAGATGATACTACCTACTCGGCAAAGACCTGAGCACAAGAACGATGAGTCGGGTAACCAGTGCATACAAAAGATATTACAGCAGTCGAAATGTGTATTAAGCCTACGCAAACCAGATGCCCCCGCCCAATGCTACATCCACCACGAAGTGTTAGACAATTCTGTTCCGGAGTGCTCGGGTTAAATTTCTGGAGCGCAGTTCGGCCTTCAAAGCATCTTACTGGTAAGTTCTACTACGACTGAAAAACCCGCGTTTAATAGGTTCAACTTGGTCATTTTGATCGAAACAGTACCCCTTTCGAAATTATTTACTGATAGATATACCTTCTCACGAATACTGAACAGAAACTGATGAAGAATCAGCTGAAGAGTTATCTTGTAAAAATATCCCGGCAAATCAATGAATTGGGTGTAAACGATAAGGTCCACATTCGATAACCAAACAATATACAAACACATTTTTTTCACGAGCACTACTTGTGATAGACACATAACACAAGCCAAGTTTTCCTAGCTGATCTCAACATCATCGCCGTCAATAACACTAACTGTCAATATTGACGCTAAACCGTCTTGCGAAAGTGTAGAAGCGCATGCTGTGGAAACTCTTCCACAAAGTCCCATTTCAAATTCGGTAAGTTACCCGATGGCAATAATTCAGAACACAACAAACAGCGCCACGACCGAGAAGCCAGAAAATGTACAGTCAGTAAGCGTCCTGCGTGTAGCTGGCGGAACGGAAAAGTGAAGAATTTCTACACTAGCGGAAATAGGGTATACAGTTGGGCTAAATAAACATGCCTCATCAGGGGGTGTCAGATTGTACAACAAAACGGCAACAAAAATCAAGCAATTGCAGGAGGTCGCTACCATGCACATGGAACAAACTAAACAGCCAAGACAAAGTCTTGATAGTTAGAGAAAACAGATGAGTGAGAGAAGAGGGTCATTTGCATGCAGTTCACTCAGCCAGGGTTAAGGTACCTACATCGTCTAAGCAACAAACGATCAAAATTAAACAGTGAATTGCTATGTGGCACCTCGAGACCAGACAGCTTTCTCGCAGCTTTCCCGGCCTTGCTTCGATTATCCTTCCTACCTTACAAACAATTAGGTAAATATAGCAACAATCATACCACTGTGTCCATTTACAATAAAATTCTTAGACGGAATCGAGACTGGTCTCCAGTCCAAGTCCGAGAGGACGAAATCTAACCTTAGTTACTAACAACCGTTATTTCCCCACGTCAACTCATGACCTTCAGCGTAATATGAAAAACTGTAGATGACGTTCAAAAATACCTGTCTCAGTTATTCGTCAGTGCACACAATTTTACGAGTTAGGCAAGGGAATATGTCCGACCCATGACGGAAAACGTACTGCTGGTACCATCTGAAATGTGTCATAGGACACGAAATTCGGTTGACCTTCATCGATCACAGTTTCAAATCAGATTCGATTGTGATCCTATAAATGAGTCCCTCAAAATCTAATAAAACATATTTTCGACGCCAAAAGTTTGTCCGATCTCTAGAAATACGAGTCCCGATTTTGCTTCTTTACGGTTGACATTATCCACAATTTTATTGTTAGGTCATCATCTTCAAATTTCTAGGGAAGAAAATTGCATTTTAAAGCTACTCAGAAGAAAATGTCCACTATATTGATTTATTGAATTTACACAAAGGTACGTTTCCCATGCCTGGAACGTAAGCTGCGTGATGTTTAGGCCATATGGCAATCGCCATAGTAACTGGCATCAGAGTAAGTTATGAAAGTTGTGACCAGTAAACAATGGAAAATAGAACAATGGTTGTTTCAGCAGAGATCGGCAAAATTCGGACACTTGAGAACAATTAACAGTCCCTAGTTCTTTATTGTCTTTTAACCTTCATAATCTTCATGTTGATGAAGAACATTTTGCATGTTAGAAAACGTTTGATACAAAATCAATCATTTTGGTAGACAACTTTATGTACTGATAATCAAATAACACAAAATAGGAATTCACTTAGCCATTTACACAAAGTCGGTCGATACGAATTCGTGTACATCCAGTAATATCGTAGGACGCATAGAACAAATAGAGATTTGTTAATGTTTGGGGCGTGTGCAGTATTACCATGAGTACTAGTATCCTTATGTAATCTGTGTTACAAGCAAGGTGATTCCTATTCGGAAAATAAAGACAAATGAAAATACACATCTCGTTTTTTTGGTTTGTTTGTTCCACATTCATTATGTCGGTAAGTTAACTAAAATGTTTGAAATACACACTCATGAGTACTGCTTATATTGGAAACCGAAACTGCTATGTATATATTCTTATCTTCATGCTATTCGAATAGCTCCTGTCATGTTTGAATACTTTCAAAAGACTACATTTGAGTGGTTTGACGTTACAACCATCGTATCGAATTCTAATTCGTTCGGAAATAAATCCTATGAACAGTACCTGTTTCATTCCCAGACACCGTATTTCAGGACAGCAAACAATAGCAGCTAAATCGATGACTGGACACGTTAGGTGAGATGGCGGCTAACCGAGCTCAGTGTCGTGACTGTTGTCGTTGTTTGTCCAAGTTGTCTGTGATGTGAGTGCACTTAATGACGCAGGTCAGTGAAAGCGTAAGAAAGCTGTCTTGTTGATGATGCCTTACTTTCACTTATAGCCTGATGGTTTGTCTGCATGGTTTAGGCACCTTGATGTTGTATGTTTGAATATAGACAGCTATTTTAGTAGTAAGGTCCATTCCCCTCTCCTTTTTTTCGTCCCTCCTCCTGCAAAGGGTTTGCCTTCTTCACTACGGTTGTGTGGCAGTTAAGTATCAATGATGACCACTGATGTATTTCATGTTGAACATCACCCACAATTGATCGCAGCTGTCGCATTCCCATAGACTTTCCAGTGGGCCCCTTTCGAAAAGAAGCACTAGACTCGAGTTTTGCTCTCATTAGAGCCCGTCAGTAGTGCTATCAGAGTCAGCATATTGTGTGGCCGTACTGTTTTCTGTTGTGTTGATCACTGATTAAACATGTGAACTACTTGACCTAATCTTCACAAACTGCATGTGTATTGTTGGTTATGATAGCGAGGACAATGAAAAAGCTAAAGCAAAACAAACGTGACACTTCCCATCTTAAGCGATGGTCATATAGTTGTTGATTAGGTAAATTAGAGCTTCGAATTGCATCATAATCAACTCACGTAACCCTATGCCAAGAGAACCCGGATATGTGACGTAAACTGGTGTTACAGGTTGATGGAACTGTCCATCTGACTATTGCTCTCAAATGCGCCGACTGCGGGTCCGTATCACTGTCTGGTAGTTAGTTAAACCTGTAGTAGCTGCCAGTCGATTGGAAAGACATGGTGCACCGCTATGCCGGGTTATGGTTTTAGAAATAAAGCTTTTATAAGAGCTGGGAGTTTACCTTACGGGGTAATAAGTAGTGAGATCACCAGTATGTGAAGAAAACCACGTTTTTGTCAAGTAACGACATCCTTACGAAATATGAAGTCCAAGATTGTCGAAGAAAGTGGACAGGTGTCGCCTGGTAGGTTGTGGACTTTGTAATCACTAAACTAGCTGGTTAGAAACGCTATCCGATATGGTGCGATCAGTGGCGTGTCTGCAACCACTACTTTTCAAGTTCTTCTATTCAGTCTTGTTTTATTCCTAATCTCCTTGTCTTACGATTATTTTTCTCTTCTGTTATGCTCCTTCTCACTGCTGAGGTGTATGCCGGCTCCAGTCATGGTGCCACATTTTGTCCGGGAAGCCCCCAGTTCCCCGAAAATAATTTGGCAAGAAGAATAACAAAGTACACTTGTTGATGACACTCACCGTTGCCACAGCCGTGCACTTCTTCGGTCTTCACGACATTCCTCAACCGTCATGGCAAGTGTGGTCGTTATCCCGACTACACGCCTACTCTGCACCGTCTGGACTTTTGTCTGGTCTATTCTTTTGACCTTGCTCTGTTACTAGTCCCAAACCCCATAAATACGAACGGGTTTGTGACCATGATCTCTTCAGCTGAATGACATAAAGGAGCTCTGTTTGAAGACCAGTCTTTCCCCTGTGTTCATGCAGTAGCCTCGGGTGGACGGGTTGGCTGAGGAGAGACTAAATGACCGCATATACTCTGTACTGAGCCGTTTATTACCGTTATCCGCTGTCCACCGTTTCATTGACGGTTATTCCGTTCCGTTTACGCGCTCGTAGGCTGTAGTTCTAATAACAACACATTTAATCAAAACTGTTATGAATGAATGTTTTGATAATATTAGTCTGATAAAGTTGTTCGACTTAAGATGTATAGAGGTAAAAGTGTTCCTTTCTTCTGAGGCGACAGCCCCTACAATGAGACTAAACTCTAGCGGTTTCCTCATCGGAATAACAGATAGTCAATCCAAGTTCTAGCGCACAATGTTGTTAGGATTTAGAGACTGTGGTCAATCAATGCCAGTTAATCAAAACGGTGATCATCTGCTACGATGAGTTTGTCTCGAAGAGGTGGTGATTAGAACAATCTGTTTGAACATGTGTTGGATTTAGTCACCCGAACTGAGTGAGGAAGTATCGTAGGACGCTGTAACAAACTGGATAAAATGAACGTTATAGTTGCTGCCCAACAACAACCCTTAATGTACCTGTTTCCTTTCTTCCATTGTCTCTACAATGAAATGAGATACGGTAGTGCCATCTAGAACTCCGTTGCTATGATGTTTTTCGCGCAGTAACCAAGGTAACGTCAGTTTCCAATTTTCTTGAATGCATCGTCCTCCTCATTCAGTATAATCACTAAAATTAGAATCGTTACAACCAAACGATCTACACAATATCAATGTTGTAAAAATCCTAAAAGATATGGAAATGTGCTTGACACAATTCAGCTAAAGAAAAACGGAAAATTCTTGTCCCGATTATAACGCGATTGTCATCTCTGATTTTTCGAAGTCAATTTGGGAGACCAGTTCAAAAAGCTACTTTGTGCCGCTGCAAAATATATGTGACAGGGAGGAAAATACAGGATATTTACATGGCACATTCTGGAATCAGAAGACTGGAGGATAGTTACTAAAAATAGTATTCAGGGTCCCTTATCCACTGATGAACTTGGTGAAATAAAGGTCGTGTAGGTGAAAAACGATAGCGGAAGTTTCAAGCAGCACAAAAAGCTAATTGACACATTGCTGCTGTCAATCGTGCATGAGGAAGTAAGGTCTATGATTCACAAAACGAGTACCGCTGGAATCATCCGCACAACCACCCAGCACTCAGCGAGTTCAAGTAAGAACTAGGTCGGTTAATCAAGAACACATGGTTATGAATGAGTGTGGTTAAATCACGTGTTGTCTCTGCTAGTCCACATGGCTCCGAGATGTTCAGCTACCACTGAAGAGAACGGTGTGCAATGGACATGTACGGACGATTTTGTTATATGATTCAAAAACTTGGATTGTTTCTGATAAAATCTTGACAGCCTTGCTCTTGTCGATCATCCAGGTTTACATCAAACAGTCTACGTCAAATAATTGGACCGTGAAAACAACTTCGGATGCATCACCAAGTAATCGATTCATAAGAACTTGCAGTTTGTGAAGATTAGGTCAAATATTTCGCATGGTTGATCAGTGATCACCAGATCAGAAAACAATTCGGTCACACAATATACAGACTCTGATTGCACCTTTGCGTGACGTCTTTTTTGCCTCCTGGACTACTGACGAATTCGTAAGCATTCTAATCCCTGATTAGAAAGATTATCTAACTGTGGTAAACCCTCGTTCGTCCACAATATTGTAACGCGCTTGAGATAAATCGGACTCTTCTCCTCATGATAATTCACAGGGAAAATCTCCGTCTCGAAAATAATGCGACTGTCCCTGTTAACTACCCCAAGACAAACCCAAACACGGGTGCAAAAAAGCAATACGTGTATGACAAGGAGAAAATTACAAGTTTATATGGGGCATGGCAATATACAAACATGCTCGAATCAGAGAAACGAAGAACAGTTACCGAAAATAATAGCTAAGGTCACTAATCCACCAATGAGCGCAGCAGAATAAAGGTCGGACAGGTAAAAGTAGTCAAGGTTACCTCTCGATTGTTCTGGACAGTTCTGCTCATTCCGATTGGATAAAATCGTTTTTTTTAGGAAGGAGGCAGTTTTTGACGGAAAAAATGAACTCCCTAACTCTAACATAACGACATGTCTACCTTCAGTTTTGTCTCCTCTTTGTTTTACCGAATTTGTTCTGAAATATTCCTAATCACTGCAGCGGTGAACCATGACTTTGATCTCAGTACGAACTTGCCTGACTTTTAGTTGCTTATGTACACAGATAAAAAATAAACAAAGTGATAGACCATAATAATACAACGTACCAGGTTGTCCGGAAAGGGTAACTTCTCTCGAGTTGGACGTGCAGGACGATTAGATGCTGCTCCTAGAATCAATGAAGAAAGAGAATGAACTTTACTGACACAGGCAGGAGAATTTCAATTAACATTTTGTTCTGAAGACATGATACAATATAGTATGATGTAAAAAACGAGATTCCACAGTATGTACGGTGTTGGGATGTTCTAGATTATTACGTCACCACGAGTGAAACAGTACAAAGTCACGGTTAGTTGGAAACAGACCTCAACGTGGTTCACACAACTAACCGTGCAGCCATATAGAAGGAGTGCACAAACTGTAACTTTGTACCAGCTATCCTTTAGTGAAACCCATATACTATACTAAGGGATGGTTTAGGTTACCAGTCGGTTCACTGATTCAAATGGATATATTATTATGATTATCGGAATTGTATCGGATCGTACAATTATCCACACAAATGAACTAATTTGCAGTATTGCTGAACTATGGGACGACAGAGTAAACTTACTTCCGTAACCTGTAGGTTGTGGAATTCCCCGTGGGCCGTTCATTGCATACGAACCTCCTCGTGAAATTTGAGAGTTACTAGAAGAGTGATTCCTTATATTCATATCCGGTGGCGTGGTATTGGACGGCTTCCGATTATTGCTGACCATGAACTCATCATGTGTATCACCCGAACGTGTAGGGTTAGTGATCTTTAGGACACAAGAACAAAAATCAAGAAAGTAGTATCCCACAAGTGTACTGAACTTCAGCAGTTACCCAATGTTACTAATCTGATCAATCCTGTAGGTGCATCCAGCTAGAGCAATTTGATCACGAGCTACACATAGTCGAAAATGGCGGAAATCTTGTTTACCTTGAGTGTGTTATCACAACTGGCGTTGGGCGTAGAAAAAAAGCTTACCTAACCCCAGAGCCCAGTTGCATATGTTGACCTGGTGCACACGGCGCCGGTATGACATTCATCTCTCAATAAGGTGTACTAATTGATTGGGTGCGCGGTATTACTACAGATTTCAAGACGTGATCGCTTCGGCTCCGTGATGTTCGTGGGCTATTTGGTTTCAACATTTGTTGACTGTGTAGCAGCGCTTGTGGGTAACTGGGAATCGCGTGGACAATGATGGGGTTTGGTAGCTTTTGTATAAAACAACAAGAAAGTCAATGAATCCGTTGTGGTGACTAGGAAATGTCTGCAGGATTCAAACGAATCCAACTTATTCATAATTGTAAGTATTATGAGAGTAACTCTGACGTCAGTGAAGGTCATATTAAACTTGCATCGTCTACTTTTGAAATCTACATTACAGTTATGAATTCTCATTTGACCGAAAATATCAGAGGGTTCACGTGGTGAAGGGTCTCTTAGAAACCTTCAAGGTTAGATTGCATTTAGTCAATAAAAAAATGTGACCAGGGACATGCAACTTAATGCCCCTGTTGATCAAAATGGCCACCAAATCATCATATTTGAATTACTAGGAGAGGTAGAGATATTTTTCCCGGCTCAAAACTTCGTTAAACTTTCTATGAAGCTGACTAGATATCTTAGGCACAAAAACTCACTTCGACGCTGTATGTGATATTTACTGACAGTAAACAGACTACAGTGGGCCCGTACCAGTTGGAGAGAACTGGTTCAACGTATTGTGAATACCAAGTTGTACATCACCCACAATTGGTCGCAGCTGTCGCATTCTCATAGACTTTCCAGTTGGTCTCTTTTGAAAAGAAGCATTAGACTCGAGTTTCGCTCTCATTAGAGCCCGTCAATAGTGCATATCCTTACAACGGCCAGGACTAGAACGCCGGTCACGCTTTCATGAGGCAACCGGGTTCACCACTGCGCCATTGACTTCACATTTGGCACGAGCGTATTATCATCGCACTTGAACGCTCAACCACTTTCGCTTGTCAGTAATGGTCAGGTTGCCCGGTTGTCTCGATAGCAGACACAGTTACTGTCTGTTAACTCCAATCGATAACTCCGCGATCCAATCGAGACGATTGGGCAACCCAATCATTACTCACAAGCGAGAGCTTGGCCGGAGAGAGAGCGAAACTCGAGTCTGGTGCTTGTTGTTTTCGAAAGGGACCGACTGGGTGATGTTCAACTTGAAATTAACCAAATCCTCAACTACTCGTCAGTATTGTGAATAGTCGGTAACCAAACTGTATAGGTCGTCTAACAGCAACACACATTATAGTTGACCAAGACTGTTCTACGGTATTGTTACATCCATCACCAAAAGCCGTCCCACAATTTCTCAAATACAGAAGTTGCTAGTATCTTTGGGAGCCAATATCCCAGTGTGCTCCCGACCAGGTTGAAGTATGTTCACATCTAACCTTACGCCAATCGCCCGGGGTAATCTGCTAGGCTTGATAAAATAGTAGTTTTCATTCCCAACACGTTACGTGAACATTCAAATATAAATTCATTCTTAACGATTGAGAAAGATAACGCGTTTGGATCTCACCATGAAGTGTGCTGCTCTCAGCTTCAAGGTTACCTAGTCGATATTCATTCATTCATAGTGGCTATGAACTTGATCAGAGGGTACTGTGATTTGAGTCACAGCAATAATGAGGTAGAAAATCTTAAGAAAGGCAAAACTATTAAAATGAGGTAATAGTGGGCAGGGCATGGCTTTACAAAAAAATGTTGTGGATTCACACCTGTCATTGACTGTGGTGTTTCTAGCCAGCTATTTCAGTGAACACAGGGACACCAACCTGGTAGACGACACAACAAGTTTACATAAAGGAATAAGCGAGGCCATCATATATAGCAGACAAGTCGCTGCATCATCACTCTACAGTTTTACTGAACTGTTAGCGATACCAGTAAATAGCGGTCGATACGATACGGCGTACGTGACCCAACCATCGTAGAATGTGCAACCCGATTAAGTGACTAACTGTTCGCGTACCCCAATCGTCTCGACATGCGTACTGCCGAACGGTCAAGTTGCTTCTACGATTATCCTACTTGATGTGGGCTAACTCGTGCGGACAACGGCGGTCAAACATACCAATTATTTTAAAATCTTTGTCACCGGCATGCCGTGTTTCCAAGCAGTGGAGCAAAATAGATCGCATAAAAGCACCATATGCCCTTCCATTCATTGACAACTGGGGACCTTCTCGATACCACGAATGATGCAAGTTATAAAGGGCAATGCGGGCCTTTATTATTCTCGTTGGTATCCGATCAGCAATATCGCAAGCTCTCGAAACGGTACAACCAACTTATGTATAACAGTTCAGTGTCTGTCATGAGGAACGCTAGACTAGAAATGCTTCAGGACTAAAGCAGTAGCTTCCACTCTGAGGGAACGAACAACATTCCGTGCATTCTAGTCTGTATGTTTTCTGTAGAGGGTTAAGCAGAAAAGTTATTCTCACGTGACGGTAGTTCTCTAATCTACTCATCCATTCGAAATTATTGAAACAAACCGTACAATCAAAAGTTTTCGAAAAATGGTTTTTACACAGTTAAATATAATCCCACGTTCAAAAAGTAGACAACACAACAATTTCCGGGGTTTGGAATATCCAATGTAGGTTTTGATATGGTTGTTTACCAACAAATATATCCTTTACAGTTGCCATCCGAATCAACGTTTATTAATTCAACACAGTTGATATAATGTTTTGTATAAAAAAATAAGGTAACTCATATCCATTTGCACCTTGCGTTACGTACACCGGACTGTTTTCTTTGTTGAGAAATCTGAGCTATATACATCGATCACTATTGTGTAAACGATGTTAATCCTATAGAAGTATGCACACTGAAAGACCACCCACCCACCCCCAGCCCTTACAATGACCACTTCTGGGATAGTTTTAATCAGGTTAACTATTGTATTGAACATTTGTTCACGTTGCTGACGTTTTTGTACAACCTACGGTCTGTTTAGGGAACACTACGCGATTTCATCTTACTTGTGTGTTTTGACTGGGTTGCCTCGCTATGGAATTGCACTACCAGTGTGTGAATTCAGATATGGCTCCCCAGCTTGGTGCACCGACTGACAGATGTGTGTGAACTGAACAGTTGTCGACTCCCTTGGCGTGGTGGTCAGGCATGTGTGCGGTTTTGATCCGGAGGGCTGTGCTGACTGCGACCTCGGTCGTTTCAGGTTCAGCGATGTGAGATTGGCTAAAGGGGAGCAGCCAGACAAAAAGCAGATGCGTCCGTTGTGAGGTGTTCGCTGTGTATGGTGCCAGTATATTCTGTTTCGGTTGGGTTTGTCTGTGCAGTGTTACCTCTATGTGAATGTACCGAATATCTTGGGTTGTGACTGTCAAGCTTGTTCTGGATAGTTGATGCTGCTGCATATGTGTGCGTGTGTGTCACCTGCTGCCTTGCGGTACAGGCTTTCGAGCCAAAGACTTTGGTTGAGGGCCCTAATCGCTCTCATGTCTAGGTCTGGGCGTCCTGGTAGTATCCTCAGTTCATAAAAACCATGACTTCACAACAAAACTCAAATACCATACTGCATCGGCCGTCGCGCAGGATAAACCGGGTCGCCCTATCAGCTGCACATGGCAGGGTGGATAGGCGAAAATATGCTACTGCTAATCACTCACCCTCATACTTTCCCACTAATATTAATCTCCGAGCAGATAATGCTCACTCAAGTTTCAGTAGCTCGAAGAGCAACCTTAAACAGGTCAGGGGACGCAAGACGCTCTGTGTTGGAGCATGGAATGTGCGCACGCTGCTGGATCGATGCAGCTCTAGCGGACGGCCAGAACGGCGCACTGCGCTGATCGCGATGGAACTGCGTCGCTATGGAATCGACGTAACAGCCTTGAGCGAGACGAGGCTTGCTGACCAAGGTAAGTTACGGGAAGCAGGTGCTGGGTACACTTTCTACTGGATAGGTTACCCGACAGACGGTGCTCGGGATCATGGTGTCTGTTTTGCAGTCGCTGATCGCATCAACGCTTTGATGATAGGCGAACCGCACGGCATCAGCCCTCGAATGCTGTCTGTGCGCCGGCGACTCGGTCAAGGTAAGTGTGCTACATTTGTTAGTGTTTATGGTCCAACTGATGATACTAAGGACCAGTTCTATGATCAACTGTCCGCCACTATCCGGTCGGTACCTGTGACTAATCGACTGTTTGTCTTGGGTGACTTGAACGCTCGAGTCGGGGGCGACTCCGTAGCTTAGCTGGGAGTCCTCGGACCTTACGGCATTGGTTCAGTAAATGAGAACGGTGATCGTCTGCACTGCCTGTGTGCTACTAACGAGCTGGCTATCACAAACACCCGATTCCAGTTGGATTCGAGCGAAATCACGACGTGGACCCATCCACGAAGCGGCAATCACCACTTGATTGACTACGTGATTGTGCGACAGCGCGACATTCGTGAAATGCATATCGCGCGAGTGATGCGCGGCGCTGAATATAGCACCGATCATAGACTGGTCAGAACTAAATTACTTATCTATGTACGCAAGTCTGTTTATTGTAGATCTTCCGAACAACGACAGAATTTTGATATCAAACGACTGGAAAACTGCGAGATGAAGGACTGCTTTTCATTGGGCAACTGGCACTTGTCCGCAGGACGTTCCTGTATCCACTATCCCTGAAGGTATGTGGCAGTTCATCAAGGAACGGATCACGATGTCAGCCAACGAGACGATTGGTGTCAAATGCCAGAAACGTCCGGACTGGTTCAACGACAACAATGCGGTTATCGCCGAACTGGTACGAGAGAAGAATACCGCGTTTGCTGCCTCCACAATGGACCCGGGCAATGAAGCGAAGAAGGCCACGTTCCGAAGTATCCGCCGTCAACTGGCCCAGCGTGTTCGCGGAATCAAGGACAACTGGTGGATGAAGCAGGGTGAGCTGATGCAGGGTTTCACAGATCGTCGGCAGCATAAGGAGTTCTACGATTCGCTCAAAGCGATATTCGGCCCATCTATCCAGTCTATTAAAGCACTGGTAGATGTGGACACTGGCTGTTCGTGCACCCAGCCAGAGGACATCATGAATGTCTGGCGCAAACACTTTGTAGCCAACTAAATCGTCATGCTATCATTGATTGGGTGACCGTGAACAGCCTGCCGCAACAGGCCATCAAGCCTTCACTTGTTCTCGCTTCTGATTTACTAGAATTGCAGAGAGCGATTGGTCAACTTTGCAACGGGAAGGCTGCAGGTGAAGATGGATTGCCAGACTAGATCCTGAAGAATGGCCAGCCGGCGATGGAACATGCACTGCTCCAGTTGGTTCACTCCATCTGGGAGCACGAGGTGATGCCACAGGATTTCAAGGATGTTGTGCTAGTACCCTTGTTTAAAAGTAAGGGTAACAAGCAATGCCCCGACAGCTATCGGGGCATCAGTCTGCTGAACTGCGCAGGCAAGGTACTTGCCAGAATCTTTCTGAACCGGCTGAATACGGATGTCTTAAAGGCAAATGTTCCTAGGGAGCAATGTGGATTCCAGGCGATTCGGAGTACGATCGACTTGGTGTTTGCTGCTCGACAGCTGCAGGAAAAGTGCCGGGAAAGGAACCAGCCCCTGTGTGCCCTCTTCGTCGACTTCACCGAGGCGTTCGATTCCGTGAGCCGCGAGGCGTTGTGAACGGTGCTTGGTAAGTTTGGATATCCAGGTAAGTTCGTCAATTTGATTAGATTGCTGCATGTGGATCTACATCTGATGCTTTTGACATTGTCACTGGCGTGAAGCAGGGTTGTGTCCTGGCTCCATCCCTATTTAGTTTATATTTGATTGCCATGCTAACGGTTGCTTTTCAGGACTCTGAGGAGGACGGTTTTGAGGGTGAGTACCGGACGGATGGGCACCTACTGAATATTCAACGCTTCGGCGCCCCAACCAGGTTACCTACCTCAACGATGCGCATACTTCTGTTCGCAGATGACAGCGCGCTGTTTGCACATAGCGAGGACAAATTACAGCGAATGGCCACGGTTTTTGCAACTGCGGCATCCAAGTTTGGACTGGATATCAACACAGGTAAGACATTTTCTTTCTTTCAGCCATCTC
>JTDE01002146.1:28142-39296 GCA_014338405.1 Paragonimus skrjabini miyazakii | reverse complement strand
CAAAGTCACAAATATAGGTCTGTAGTTGACTATCGAGAGCTGAGGTAGGTACCACTCTTGAAGAAATGTCCCACAGGTGAAAAGGCGTATATTTAATAAAAATTTACATCATTTTTATAAATTAATGGCATAGTGTGGAAAGTTTCAACAAAGATAATCAAATTGGGATGAATTGAAGGGTAGAAGCTACTTGATAAATGGATTGAGGATAGCACAACGTTATGGGCAAGTTGTAACCTAACCACGGCAAATCCCACGTGACCTCTGTTCTTTTGTTAGTGTGATTTTGATTACAACACTCCTAAGGAAGACAACCCGAGGTGGTTGAAACGTAGAGTATTACAATTTGTTCATAATGTTGTGTTATTCTCAATCCATTTATCAATAACATGTTAAACACGACGCCCAAACTGTTTGACTTCATTCGTACGAAATTTGGTACGGATATCTTACAGTAGAAGCTACTATTCCCATAGATTGTATAGAGTTCCAAAGACCAACAGTGAAAGATCCTGTGGAGATATTTGAATAATTATTTGAAGAGTTTTTGTTTCCGGAAAACCGATGGAATTGGAGTTTTGCAGGGAAAGTAGAATGTCTTATCCTTCACTCAGATGCCACTTGCTCAACCTCTGTAGTTTATACTTCAGTGATTTGCATGAAAACTGCAGTATACCTGCAGTCCAGAGTACAATATAGTAACTGGTGAGCCATTACATTGCTAAACTGTCCTGGCCACTCTAATACCCATGTTGTAACTTTTTTCGGCGTCTATCGATTCCCTTTAAGCGCGGAGGTAATTTGCAACAACCGTACTGACGGATCAAACGAGCAACAGAAGCAGTAGTGTCAATCAGCATACACTGTTATAAGTGTAGAAAACTTGAATTTTGATTAACATAGTGATTGAAAGTTACGTTGACCTTCAGGAAAGAGATAGATACTATGCATGATTCTAACCTCCTTGTAATTACGATGTATTCTGAATAACCTTATATTAGCTAGACAGTCACAATTATTTTCAAAACGTGATATTAAATTTGCGCAATAAAAAGTGCACAGTTAAAGTTCTAGTTTTAATTCATTCGTAATAAATCTGGTCGGTTTATGAAAATTACGGCAATTATAGCCTAAAAACGAATGAATTTATTATAAACTGTAAGTTGCTGCATCTAATCTTGAAAAGTCACCTTGATGAACTCAGAGAATGTAGTTGCGGGCGTTTCTATTAGAAATCGCAAATTGTATTCGTATAAATAACTGTAGAAGTTTTCTGGTTGGGGATTTTACACATCCACGACAGTCTCGCTGGAGGCCTTAGTCTATCAATTTGTATTGTCTACAGCCAGGAGAAAACCACCCGGTTATAACTAGGAAATTGTTAATGCTGTAACGTGCATAGTTTTATCACTTTGTATCAGTAAGCGTTTGAACTTCAAGAATACTTTATTGATGAGTAGTAGAGGATCGGATTTATGAAAAAATCTAGTTTTTCCGGTCTGAATTGATTTATCTTTCTGGTGAACAGTTCATCTTGGCTTTAAAATAAATATTTCTATTTTACTTTGAGCTCATTAAAAAAACAGCAGTAATACTTCGATCGACTAAAGGAATTTCTGAGTGAAACAACATTTACAAATTGGATTACATCCATAGAATGCGGAAGTTAGTGCAATCCTTAACTTATCTTGCAAATTGACCGCAATTGACCAATACATCATCTTTATAGTGACATGATGGAAGGACTAATACAGTTTGCTATGCAGTTATCAAAACATACCAGAATCCTGCTTTCCATTGTTTCTAACTAACAGATCTTACTGCAGGAAGGTGTAGGTGACTTGATGTTGTATGTTTGAATGTAGACGTAGCTGTTTTTAATGGTTAGGTCCCCTCCCCTTCCCTTTTCTTATTCTCTCTTCCTATACAGGGTTTGCTTTTTCTTCTTCGAGGTTGTGTGGCAGTTAAGCATCAATGTGAACCACTGATGTGTTGGTGTCTATGATGATGATGATGATGATAAAGGAAGTACCTCAGCCGCTCGTCAAAGGAAACTACAAAATGTCCAAAACGCCATCAATGGGAGAAATGAGTGTATCGTTTTTGACGAACCAACCTATTTGTAGTATGTTTACTGGTCCATCCGTTGTGAAATGCTCACTGTTCCATATTTCTTGGTTGCGTTGTTACCGATTCACAAACTGTGCCAACTTGTATGCAATGCCCATATGTTGTTGTGGACAACCGCCGTCTGTCACCATCCTATCGGTTTGCTACCGATAGATGCTACCTCTTACATGATTAGAACAGTGATGAAAACCAGCTTTAACTCGATTACATGCAAACTCCACCCTCACAAGCGATACTGATAGAACAGGTGTCCGACACGATAGGAACGTTTTCTCGTAACGCGTAGAGTAGCTGGTTTAATTTTCCATTCAGACTACATGATGAGTCTAGACAAGGATGAAACCGACGGTGGTGTAGCGTTTGGAGAGTTAGCATCAAAAAGCATTACAAAAGACCTGGTTCGTTTGTGCCTCAATCCAGAGTGACTCATACGAACCGTACGCTGTTTGCCTTTAGTCGTGTTTCAGAAGTAGTCCGCTATTTTGTCTCGAGTTGGATAGTTTGTGGTCATCGTTTCTCTACAGCGCCACCAATAAAATGTGTTTTTCTTGATCCAGCGTATTTCATCACAACCAATAGTAGTGCTATATGTCTGACAGATTGAAGCTGGTTGCATCAATCTAGGGCAACAAAAATGCTGCTAACAGGTTTCTGATAGGATAACACAACAGCTGAGACTTAAAAGACAAAAAGGTTGTTGGTAACAAATCTGACCTTGCGTCGCACACAATTCAAACAACCGGTAGAATTTGTTGTGCAACTATAAGGACATAGGTTACGGCCAACTGATGTAGTCGGAATTGTGATTGAGTATGAATATTATTTAGAATCTAATAGACATGTTACAACACTTTCCCCACAAAACATGCATGACGCGTAGTCAAAGACTCTGGTTCCCAGGACTTGAGTGATTATCACAAGCCCAAACCAGCGATTTGTCTGACTTATCATGTTCCATTTCTTCAGGTGTAAGAGAGTACCACAGACAGGCGCCTACTACAATACTGATACCCCATTCAGTTAATTTAGATCTTTCCTTAGACCGCATTGCCTTACATTCACACAAGAGCAACAGAAGGAACACTTAGACATTTTTCAATGACAAACGTTCTTCGCTGAACTGAAGTAAATTCACATGGTTGCCAAAGTGTTTGTAATGAGATAAACTCATCGGATCGTTTCGATTCAACAAAACAAAATTATTGAGCGTCTGTCTGTGTCATACTCGTCACAGAATTCCGCCAATTGTAAACTTTTTGTCTGCCTGTGCATGTAACGATATTCATGATGCATACTTGTGAGTACACCTCAAATTATTCGGGATCTAATCATTATGTTTGATATACCCAACATCAAACGAACACTTCATCACTGATGTCAATCTTGTTTGAACTCCTAACGTAGAGACGTTTTCTAACTGAATAGTTTGCACAACTTAACTCAACAGGTGCACGTAAATGGTAATAAAATTGAGCCCTACCCACTGTGATATCTTAACATACACTCGGGATGTTGCCGAAGAATTCAGTGTCCCTGTCCGTATCAGAAACGGGTGTGTCGTGCAACCCGATATAGCGATATAGCATTATCAGCCAACCGCATCAGCTCTTCCTTGCATTCACAAACAGTTCTTAGTGAAACCCCGGTTGCCTTGGTAGATTAGCTTGCCAGGACGATGAATAATTAATTGTAATCGACCACTGATATTTGTATGGTTGCCAGGACCTTGTCCAAATTTATGTCTCGAACATAACCTAGTTACATGTACGCGTAGTCGGGTTGTACGAAATGCCCATCTGGAAAACTCTGCACGAATTATGTATTTTGAACGTCACATCGAAAGTTATAAAAGAAACTAGCTGTTTTACGCACTTTGCGTTGAATGGTGAACGAGAGTCCAACTCAAAAACAAAAAAATATAATGGCTGTGTCCCAAGATAGCATATAGCAACGGTGACTAGGATCTCTCATATCTTGGCGACCAGTTGAAAACAATAATGTATAGACACCTACTAGCTTCCGTCTCGATAACCCGAAATGTTGTGAAGTTTTATGTAATAATTGTCATGACTACGAACAACCACTGATCGTCTGCCTTAGCCAAGTGTTGATATAAGTGTGCATGTATCTGTCAGGTGAACTGCACAGGAGAAACAAATCGATGAATAGGTACCCATACCAAGGGAAAAACACAAAAGGGCTGAAAATACAGGGTGAAATACTGAACATTTTTAGGAGGGTGACGGGGGACAACTTTGTTTCATTTCACCACGGACGAAATAATGAATGGTTGTCTGCTATATACACAAAGGGTTGATGTGAATCTCCTACCTGATGAAAGACGGACCAATATTAATTATGTTCAAAACAAGGTGTTGTTTAACAATTTTCAAGCAGTACATATAGTGTTAGGAACCATTTCGCGCCCTGCTAAACATTTCGTAGTGCGCTTCGCAGCCTCAAAATACAAGATGCCTAAGGAATACTGCTGTGGTTATGTAGATTTTATGCTAGCTAATAAGTTATGAAGGTTCCTACTCGATTTGTTATCTTAGGGAGTTACATTAGCAGCGAAAGAGGTGTAGAGAATGAAAGAAAAACCCATATCACTAAAGTCGTGGCGGTATTAACCAATCTAGAACATGTCTGGTGACAGAGACATATCTCTTCTTAGGCTAAGGTTCGCATGTACAAGACGACTGTGGGGACTGTCTACTATACGGCTGTGAAACCTGAGCGCTCAAAGTAGGAGATGTGAATCGCTTTCAGGTACTTGACCAACGAAGTCTGCGTACTGATGCGCATCGGGTGGCGGATAAGCAATGAAGAGGTTAGGAAGCAGATACGCGGCAGTGGGTGCCAGGTGAACTCTCTTGTTCAATCATTAAGTCTGTACAAAGTCAAATGATTAGGTCATGTACTGTGGTTACCAGCCAATCGTCTTCCACATCAAACACTCTTTATCGATGCACTGACAGAAGGGCATTGGACATTGATGTAGACAGATAATAACCTGACGTAAAGAAATGAGGCCACTCATCAAGGGGTAAACCACTGTGGATCAGATTCGTCTCCTGGGCTTGGGATGTTGTACATCACAGTCTCGGTAGCTGCAGGCTTCAGGTAAGATATTTGGGTAACGTGATTGTTGCTAACGTTTGACAGAGTTGTCTATACAGTAAGTGCACTTAATGATGTGGAGCTGTGAATGTTGTAGGAAAGCTGTCTTGTGAACAATACCTACCTTCACTTATAGTTCGGTTGTTTGTTTACAATGTGTAAACGGCTGGATGTTGAAAATTTGAATGTAGAAATAGTTGTTTGTGCCCATCATTTCCCTCTTTTTTGTTAATAGCTAGAGTCAGCTGGTTACCCATGGTTGTATGACAGTTAAGCAACAGTACGAGCTATCTATGTTTTGCTGTGCTTGATGAGGACAAACGACATCCAGCATCATTTATGGAGCAGCAACGAATACAAATTGGGAACAAATAAATTTTGCGAATCTTTTTTTCTATCTGGTTTGTTAACCCTCTAGCCGATGGTCACAATAAGCCCCTATATGTGTTCCAATAGATGTTGTTCTGACATGATAGCTCACCTGGTAGTCGGCATTCTCGAAGTCTGTTATTTCCAATCACTGGCCTCTGTACTCTTTCCTCTGTCCGTCAGTCTAATCTCTTTATCACTGACTTCCGTCTTGCTTATATCTGTTGTGATGTCTGAAATCAGTTACATATTCAAATGCGGCCATAGTATATGAAATGTTATTCCGAGGAAAATCACATGATTTTTAAGGTTTCGTTGTTTTCTCTAAGTTCATTAAAGAACTGCAAGGCGACGCTTGTGTTTTATACTATGGCTCGGCTAACTAAATTATCATTTTAGCTCAGGAAGTGTCTTAAGTTTGGTTTCGTCTGTGTTTTTATCTTTTTAAAAAACTCTCGTGAACTTTACTGACCTCGGCTGCAGTCACAATATCCATACTACAAAACTGTATCAGATATTAGATCACAGCATTTGCATTCAGATAGACTTTTCAGCCAAGCAGCTTCGAAATGAAGCACTAGAAGCTAGTTTCCCTTCTGTTAGATCTCGTCAGTGGTGTGTA
This sequence comes from Paragonimus skrjabini miyazakii, assembly GCA_014338405.1. Lineage (NCBI taxonomy): Eukaryota > Metazoa > Platyhelminthes > Trematoda > Plagiorchiida > Troglotrematidae > Paragonimus > Paragonimus skrjabini miyazakii. Next base: position 33,055 of record JTDE01002146.1, on the reverse strand, counting down.
TCCTTATCACGGCCGGGATTAGGACACTGGCTACGTCTTCGTGAGTTAACTGTGTTGACCACTGATCTCACATTAAGCACAACCGAATTATGTAATATGAAAGCTCAGCAGCTTTTTGCTCGCAAATAGTGATCAAGTTGCTAACCGCCTCAAGAGAAGATACGGTAAGTGTGCTGTTATCTTCAGTCGACAACCTCATAATTAGGACTGCCGTGTCGGATTAAAATCTCCGATTTCGTTAAACCTGCTGGACAATGTTCCAGAATACTGTTGATGAACTTTTTAAATTTATATATTCAGAAACGAAATCCAGTGTAAACTTTTGGTTGGCGAATAGGCTACAATGATCAAAACAGTATTTATCGAATCAAACTGGCGTCCTTCTTCAACATTTGCGAGAACCTCCATGCCCACAAACTACTGTACAAAAGACTCTCAGTCTACAGCACTTTCCTAAGCGCTATCCTCGTTAATAGTCTGCCAGATAAAACAGCTTAATAACAAAATGGTGGGATTTAACAACAGCTGTCGTCAAAGCGTTCAGACCATATCCATACTGCTATGAAAAATTCAACTATGGATACCTGGTAACGACCAACTGTGGCGGATGCAAACAGAGTAACTTTGTACATCAGGTATGAGTTGATGAATTGGTTGTAAACTGCTGTTCGCCCAAATCTGTACCCCAGTGCTAATCTGCCGTAAAACCATGGGGGAAGAAGAAACAGGCCTCAGTGTGAATACAAAAGACAAACAAAAAGAGAAGTGCAACTTAATAAATAAGTCTTGTGTGTACACTTGATCATTCAACCACATGATTTCCTTGTAGACGAACAGCCAAACTGTAAGCGAGAGATAAGAGCATTTACAGCCTCCATACGGCTTTTGTCAACCAAGTGTATTAAGTATGCTTAACACAAAACTTAGCCACACAACTATAAAATTTACAACAAATTCGGTTTGTAGTTATCTTTCCTAAAGCTCAAACTACTGTATTTGCGAGCAGCGAAAGTCCCAGCCCGCGAGATAAACCCCACCTGTAGTGGCATGCCTGCCTGAAACTACCTTCCGTTCCTCATGCTAAGCAGTCGTGTATCCACGTCGGGCCTTATGTCAGTCGTCTGCAACAGCGCGCTCAGTGTGGCGGTCCACTAGGTGGCACCCTCAACATACTGACCAGACATTCGAATATAGTCACCTCTAGTTATTGAAATAGTAAACTCGATTCGCTCCCTCTCACCAAACCCTCTTCTCGCAACCTCACTGTTATACGTCTGTAATCTGTTCGCCCATTCATATCGACCGCAAACCCGACCAGATAGCATTGTGGCTTGAGCTGCCACTCACCACAACAGTGATGTGAAACTTTCAAGAAGGAACTGATATCAAAATAGGACAGAAGTGGGGAAAAACGGCTGAACAGAGAAGTTGTCAATGCAGACAAGCCATCGGTTGTAGCACACTGCCAACTCACATAACGTTTCCAAACAGCAACCTGAGAGATCATGAAGATCTTAGCAGGGTAGGCAACACCCACCCACTTTGCCCAATGGAACAATCAGAGTCCGCAAATTTCGCGACCACATTGTTGCCTGCCCGTCACTCGTTTTTACTAAACTGTTGGCGGTCTCAGTAAATAGTGGCCGATGAGATAACCGCTTAGATGGCAAACAGAGCATGTAACTCAATCATCGCAGACTGTGTAACCTGGATAGGTGACTAATTTACAGCGTATTGTGAGCAATTTAGAATATGCGCTGGTTAACGGTCGCTTCTGTGTTTGCTACCTAAACTTCGGACCTCCATTTTACAAACGGAAATTAATGCTGCTATGCACCACTTATGAGGAACTTCATCCGTTTCCCAAATAGAGGAAGCTGTTTTGTCACTTCTGACATCGGTCGCTTTCCACCATCTTCGAGAAAAAAGGGAAAAGAAATAGTTGATTCAAGAGTTACGTAACGCTCTAGGGCCACTTCTGTTGCCAGCGGGTGTCCGAGGGAAACGCAACAACTGACCACTGTGGTCCTGTTTAGCTCAGCCCATTTGGACTAACCTTCAGAATGTCTGACACAATTGTCAGGTCAGAGTGACAGTTTGGAAGTAAGCAAACCATCTTTTTCAAATATGGTCTCGCTTACACTGACTGGGTGACCAATATAACCATAATTAATGAAGTTTACCTTTCTGCTACTCCTTGATAAAGGGGGTCGTCTCACCTCTAATAACTTGGTCGTGATGCTCAAAGCAATACTGTCACTGTCGGAAAAATCTTCTGTTGCTTCTCGATCGTTGGTGTTGCGGAAGAACGTTGTTATGATGGAACCTGCCCAGAGTCGATGAGTCAGAATTGGGAGATAACGATTTCATGATGTCAACACCCGATACTTCTGATGTAGTGTCTGTTGTATGAAACAGCTATCATTAGTCGATTTTCGGAAGACAGTTCTCAGGATCATCATCGATAAGCCACACTTTGTAAGAGACACTATTTATGTCAATAATGATCTGCTTATAAGTCAGTTGGTTACTGTTTCGATACGAGTCAGGTGTGTTAACTTACAACTCGACAATGAAAAACTTACTTGTGGTGAACAGAAGTTTTAAATATTTTCCATTCATCAGCATCACAGTTTCGCTTAGTTGTACATGAGAAAAAACGATCAACGATTTATACGTTTTTATTTCTGTGTTGGTCAGACGGTAAAAGTTGTTAGACGGATGACTGATGTGTGAAAAACATCTGCGATGAAATGAAAATAAAATTAGAGGAAAAACGAAGACCTGTTGCACGGTAGTACTTTCATGCACCATAGTAACTCATGGACAGAGGAACATAGTTGGTGACTTGTGCAGTCGCGTTACGGAGGTGACCAAAAAGCCATGGCGCCAATTAAGTACAGTAGGGTCAGCTGTGTCTAGATGGTTAAGTGGTGCGTTCCAGATTAATCAGATCTTAACTGATAATCTCACTCTACGCAGCTGCCTGACCATTCTAATCTCAAATTTAACAGTAATCCTCGTACTTGTTGGATACTGGTTAATCAAAATAGGACTACTAGTCGTAATGCGTGGTTGAATATCCACTGAGATTACTGTAGTATGCTACGAACTGACCTAATGCTGTCAATCTTTATTTCGTTGTTGAACGCCCCCAGTTAGACACATAAATTTTTAAAGATGGGTGATGGTATTCTATGCTTGATTCCATGGGAAAGTACAATGCAGCTATTCATCGCGTAGAAAGCTTAAAAGTGAAAGCTTTTACAGATTAATCATAAAATATGCAGTGTCACTTGTGAGTTGTTTCCCATAGCTGTACAGGATGTAGACAGACCTAAGTAGCCTGCTATTAGATTACCCGGTTATTATAAATATTTGACTGGCCAGCAAATGATTAGCATTGTTTGGTTGGTAGATGTGTATTGATCTATCGATGCACATTTTAAGCTAACAGAGAATCAGTAGTCAGAAGACTGAATATCAAAATTCGATGAAAAAAATAAGTTAGAAAAGCGCTTCATACTAAGCTTCACGGCAAATTTAGACACCGAGAACAAAAGCATTCCACTGTGCGACGCTAACGTTGCGTGAAGTTTGTATTATCACACATGTTCAATAGCAATTTGGCTGATGCTGGGATATTTTCCTTTTGAACAGTACAAGTGTTTGCTATTGAAAAAATTGGAATATGTAGATGAAATTCTAATAATTTAACACACCTTTTAATTGAAAGGAGTGAATAAAGCGCAAATTCTGGAGTTAGACTTGAGTGACATTGTAATGTATCGTTCGTAGCAAGAAATTTCACGCTTGTTACTCTTTGCCTTAAATAGTGTGTGCCATCGGAGACGGCGATCAGCAAGGAGTGTGAACTGAAAGACCTTCTCGAAGATAATCTGTATTTCTCCTCCATCCTCTTTTTCGAGCAAAATCATTGACTTTCAGCTCTGAACACAGATAGACATCTGCTGACTACGTTGTCCAAAGGGATAGTTAGACATGACTTATCGCGTTGATTTGCTCCATCTATGATCAAATGAAAAATTCAACAAGTTAAACGTTTGACTTCTTCTTTTGCGACTTTCTTTGGCAATCTTACTTGATCATATTTGTTTAGCCTGCCTGGTTTTTTATCTCCTATAAATTGTATGAAACCTGTATGTTAAGTTGTCCAATAGACCCATGATTCTCAAATTTGTCCCGTTCCCTGTACGTGGCAAATAGAGGTTGCAGTTATACAGTTTTCGTTGACGTCACAATATTCTGCACTGTGAGTTCTAGTTGACTTACCTGGATTAACAGACGGAGCCGGTGGAGGAGGTAATGGTGCACCCGTTTTCTTTGCCACTGTGTAATCCTTGGCCGCTCGAATCGCTGAGATAAACTCCTCGTGTTTCTGTCGCCATTGGTGCTTCCGCTCCTGAATTCGAGCTAACTTGAATTCACGTTCTTGTGAATTCGAGTTTGGAGTATTTTTTGGGGCCGACAACTGCAAATCTTGCACACGTTGTTTGCTACTATCAAACACTTTCCGTTTCTTCTTTGACATTTTCAAGCATATAGTTTGATGTTTTTCCTGACAGATAGAAAAAATAAATTATAGCTACAATATCGTGATTTTAAGTGATTAATAGACAACGTAAAAATCCATGTGCATGTTTATCGGAAAAAGTCTCTCACTGTCTAAAATTTGTCAGAACCGTTAAAATCGCAAGGCGACTGGGAGTATTAGGGTTTGGGTTGAAAGGCACATGCTATTACATTGCTTCAAGTTGTATATGTGGATTACTGCCCGTTCCGGCAAACTGACAGTTCACACGTCCAATCTAACGCCATGCAAAAGGTTCTTACCATATATATTACATCAGAGGCCTCCATGTAGTTGATAGTGTGGGAAACAGAATGCTGAC
>JTDE01002145.1:78986-111705 GCA_014338405.1 Paragonimus skrjabini miyazakii | reverse complement strand
CGGAGTGCTCTTTGTTTGAGGGTACCTTTTCTAAACCCCCCTTCTTCCTGATACAGAAGATAGCAACTATGAAAATAGTTCTGTATGCCCATAAGATGGTGCCTCACTACCTAAGCACTCCTACGCGGTCAGTAGTGCGACATACAATCCTATGAGTGTAACTGCTTTTCGTCTGACTGCTCCCCTTTGGCCTGTCTGACAAGGTTGCACCTGGAAGGACCGGAGTCCTAGTCAGCATAGCCCGCCGGATCAAAACAGTACACAAGCCCGACCACCTCGCCAAGGTAGCAGTATAGGTCGGGATCGACCAACTGATAATAAACCCAAACACATGTTTGACATATGATCTTTCAGCTGAAGTGGAACTTTTATGTTAACCTTCACATAATAACCATGCTTTCTCTTTTGGATTGTCTCCTACTGCATATTTATATGTACGAAGGCAACTTTCACAGTCTCTATCCTATCAGAGCTAGCTCGTTGATGCACTATGCAGGAACACACGAATTCGGGTTAACATGCTTGAATGGCAAACGCATTGACGGTAGAGAGTTACGTATAAAAAAACAAGCATAGTCAACCAGTTTGCTGATCTTAAAAGCTCACATTCACTCAGTTTGTGTAACAGTCTGTAATACCACATGTATTTCATTTTTATGAGCAAAAACTGCTGTCGCTGTAGACTACTCAGTTTATATATCTGTGTAAGCAGATAAAATCAATGACAAGGAATCAGATAGCAAAACAAGAATAAGTTTTCTTCAATGTAAAACTGTTTACAAAATACTTTATTTATAAGTGATTGGCATAATTAGGCAATTCGTCATCAGTTTTCTGCAATCCAACTTGTAGGGATATCTCGGAAGTGATATGCAGTTGACCGCTGAAGTTCGAGCTGTCTTTTCCTCCTCAACCTGAAATTGGCAAAGACTACGTTTTGCAGTGCAGTTAGAGGTTCATTTTTAAGCAAAAAATAGATAAACAATACTGGTTATAAGTAATTGATAATAGACAACCAACATCCGAAGTATTTTGCTGAGAACAAAACGAACTGTGCACATACGGTTGGCGGCATCCGAAACGGATTAGCCTGTCACAGTGACCCATTGCTTTTATGGGCTTAGGATATTGCCAGGACGCCCAGACCTAGACAGGAGAGCGATTAGGGCCCTCAACCAAAGCCTTTGGCTCAAAAGCCTGTACCGCAAGGCAGCAGGTGACACACACGCAGCAGCATCAACCATCCAGAACAGGTTCCATAGTCACAACCTAAGACATTCGGTACATTCACATAGAGATAACACTGCACAGACAAACCAACTAAACATACTGCACAGACAAACCAATCACACAAACAGATAATCAGATCAGGCAGGAAAAAATAACAAACCCAACCAAAATACAACATACTGACGCCATACACAGTGAACGCCTCACAACGGACGCATCTGCCGTTTGTCTGACTGCTCCCCTTTGGCCAATCTGACATGGTTGAACCTGCAACGACCGAGGTCGCAGTCAGCACAGCCTTTCGGAGGAAAATAGCACACAAGCCTGACCACCACGCCAAGGTAGCAGAAAAGGTCAGGTGTGCACATATATACTTAGGTTCAGGCACACAAGCCGCCACATAGTTGTTTGACGATTTGATTTTTAGAAAAGACGCAGTTGTTAAAATCCTGGTCTTTGATTAGAATGATACCAGAGACTGAAATCCCAAACAGTGCTATTAAATTTGTAACAGTTTTGCGTGGGTCGATGAAGTTTTTCACTTGGAGATTGAACTGCGACATTTTGATGACAATGAAATTACACGGTACTAAATGGTATCCAATGTTGATCAATGAAATTAGTCCGAACCTTAATATCCCACATCCGCTAATCGATTCCGAATGAAATAGAATTCTTAAAACCCTGAAGAATATGACCATTATTTTCTTTCTTACGCAAAACAAAGCAGAGTTCATTTACTATACTCATCACAACTTTTAAGTTCTTGAATGTGAAATTTCAAGTTCGATTGGCAAATTCGATTATTACTTCACTATTCAGTCGGATTGAGAGCCGAACTTTGTGGTGACAGAGACATCATATACATGTTGTTGAACAGTAATTCTTGATTCATTCTTTAAACTATAGATATATCACAGTTTTTCAACCGCAGCACAACATGCATGACCCAGTATTACTGTAACAACCAGGAAACTAAAAATGGAAACTTCGGCAAGTAGGGCTTAATATTTAGATTCCACTATATGTGGGCTAACCATAACCCCTTTCAGGATACACCAATTGCCCGGACCACCACGTAATAACCACACTGTATTTTCGTAGACATCCATGACTCCTTATTCGAGACGTGTTAACAATTACAACCGGTGTGCAAATTGAATTTCTCAACAGATAATATCTCTTCGTAACATTGGTGTATTTCTTGGCTCGACGATCCGCTGACCAACATAGTTGTTAACCCTTGGTATGTTGCATCATTGGCATCATTGCTCCGGTACTTTGTTATACACATGAGAGAGGGTCATTTGCCATCTTGTGAGCTAGCCGTTAATGATGTAATTTTGATGTGTACTTAATGACGTAGGACAATGAATGTCTTGCTGATGATGCCTTACTTTCACTTACAGCTTGGTTGTCTGTTTACAAAGTGTAGACACCTTGATGTTGTATGCTTGAATATAAACATACTTATTTTTTAGTAGTTAGGTCCCATTCCATTTTTTTTTTCTGTCATCCTACATAGGGTTTGATTTCTTTTACGTGGCTGTGTGGCAGTTAAGCATCAATGTGAACCACTGATGTATTGCTGTCTATGATAATGATGATGAAATACACTTAATTACACTTAGATAGAATGATACTTCAAATCCAGTATAGTTTGTTTTCATATCCGTTGAACACGTCAGGTCGGTCGACGGAAGACTGTGACAATTATAATCAATAAAATAGTCTCATGATAGTGAAATGAATTACATTGTCCTATCTCTTTTTAGTTTGTTAAACTCAAACAGGTGACCCAAAATGTAAAGCATTATAAAGTGACTGAACAAAGTCAATGTGGAAAAGTCAAAAACACTCTGGTTGTAGGTATGTGGATGACTGTGAAGCAGCTGATAGATTTCAAAGGCCAATCATCAAACTGAGACTTCACGAATAGTTTATTTCCTAACTAAGATTCTACCTGGCTTCTTTTACCCAAGAAGTGGAAGCCATGGTCATCAGGATCGTCAATGATGTGAACACCGTTTTAAAGGAAGCAATTTTGAAGGCTTTTCCGACTTGAACGCTTCTCATTGTTTGGGTGAATGCCGTTCGCAGGATGGGTGTTTTGCAGTGATCAAATCCAGTCCACTCAGCTCTGTTTTATCAGATGAAAACTAGCCACAGGGTGTGTCTACCGTTGAAATACTTCCGTATACTTTTAATCTAACACCTTAACCATCACACCTAGCGGAACCTGGTCATGAGATAAAGTCCCATCTTCAAAACAATAAGATATATCCCAGGCTGAATCTTTCTAATCTGCAATTATTTCACTAAGAACATGTTAAGTTTTTCGGCGGATGCAATTGAGTCACTCCTGCTCGGTAAACTGGATGAGTCGTACGACCAATCAGAGAGCAACATAGCATACGAAACGAGACAGATGAAAGGAAGTTAACTACGAACATAATTTTGGATTGTCTTGTTGATAGCAACTATCAGACCAACATGGATCAATCATTCAGTTTTTTCTGTAGGGTTCTACCGTGTAGATTAGAATTTGTTCGAATGTGAATGCTGATTACAGTCAAGTCTATCACCGTTCTATGACGTATCCAATTTTTGTGTTTATAGAAGAAGATCGTTTTATCATCCTACCTACCTTGGTTATCAGCTAACGCATCCAATCGTTATGTACGCATTTAGCACCCAACTAACTCTCACGAAATATGAAAGGGCAGGATGGCATTCTAAATTCTGATCGGTACCAAGCTTCTTATATGGCCGTTTTTAATTTCTGTTTCCGAAACCTGTTTACAACACTATTCTCATTGCAAGTGTCCTTACGTCATGCCCAAACTCTCGGTTAACCTATGGGTTAACTCGCATGACAAGCCAGGTCGGCGCAGTTTATCTCCTAACCCATTGATCACGAGCTAGGCGCTCAACAAGATACTCATTATGTACACGTGTGCAGTTTACTTGATTGAGGTTAAGGGTTGGAGGGAATGTGCGCTCAAATTTATGCACATGTATACATCGCCTACGTGTGAAGAAACCAGCATCATGAAATTTACAAGTTACTTGTCAGAAGTATTTTTACGGTATCAAAATATGCCATAATTCTTTCACTCAGCAAACAGATACACCAATAATTTACACCTACTATCGTTTACATTCATGTTTAGTGACAACTATGTCAAGCTGTAACATCAAGTGACTTGTGGGAAAACTAACCTCTGCCGCACGGCCCAGTTAATAAAAAGTGAACGGAACGATCGGTTTTCATTCTGGTGATAGATTGAATTATAATGAACCTAGTTGATTATTAAAACAACGTGACATATAAAGGTTTTGAACATTTTCCTCTCATTTGCAAGTGTGATAAAATGATGAATTACTGTTTACGTTGATAGCATCATACAAGTCTGATGGTTACTGATGAGTAGTAGGTGATTCTGGTTTTCACACAGATTGGACATCAGTCATAATTGATCCCAGCCGTCTTACCCCCATAAAATTTCCAGTCGACCCCTTTCGAACAATGGAAACACTAGATTCAAGTTTCACTCTCATTAGAGCTCGTCAGTAGTGCATATTCTTGCTACTACCGGGACTAGAACTCCGGCCAAACTGATCATGAGGCAACCGTGTTTACCATTGCGCCAGTGACCTCACATTAGGCACAACCGGATTGGCGGTTGGGCAACCTGAGCACTACTCACTCGCAAAAGTGGTAGAGCGTCCAGGTATGATAATTCCGCTGCTCGAAAGGGGTCGACTGGAAAGTCAATGGGTATGTGACAGCTGCAATTATTTGTGAGTGATGTTCAATCTACATGAAAGTCAAAGCCTGATGGTGTTTATAACATCAGACTATATGACTATTGTTTATGAACAAATTTCATTTGGCCCAAACGTGGTACAACCTCTCAACTTACCAGAACATCGATACAGCTACATCAAGGTTACCTTTCCAGTAGTTTCTTCATAAAGGTATGTAGGAATCTGTATTGTTCCTTTGGTAAAAACAATACAAAATTCGGAAAACACGTAAGCGTAATATGATGAAGCAACTACCCCTATAAATTGATCAACCATTAATGCAGGAGCATGACGGAAGTTCATTTACCAATAATTCACTAATGCACAAGAATGGTATGATGGTTAAAAACCACACGAACCTACTTTGGGGGTCATAATGTATCACGAAGGACAAAGTGCAATCGGATTAAACACCACCGTGCTTAACGTACTGTGAGTACTTTGTGTACACAAATAAAAGTGATAGATAATATTGGTAACCCACCTGTACTTAGGGAGAATAAACATCTTTCTGAGATGTGTACAATGACTTAGGTTGTAGTGAACAAACTCTGATCAGTACCGAGGAACAAGCCTCAAACAGGACTAAACAGATTCTATCCTCGAGGACGATGGGGAATGCATTTATAGGCTGAGATTTAAAACTCCCCAAAAACTCAAAACAGTTTCAGAATGAATTTTTAACGTGTAGCCTTGATTAATATTTTTATACAGAAAATTCTACAGCTATTTCAACCGATTGGATTCGCAAAGGAACTTACCGGTTTCTGTACCATGAACATCCGACATAAACGTAATTGAGAGACCATGCCAGCAATATCATAGTATTGAGCTTTTTCATTTTGCAAAGAGTCCATCAAATTGTAGGCAATGATGAATGATCCCGTTCGACCAACGCCTGCACTGATATATTGATAAATAAAAGTGTAAACAAAGACCAATTCTGCAGAGTGAATCCCATAACCGTCGTTGTCCTCGAACAAACACGTTTAAATTGAGGTATACAGTTACGAAATTTTAACCGTGTTTTGTTTGTGTCTCCACTAATAGCGCTTTCTAACAGTTATAAATTTTAAAATGTTTGGCGTTAAAACTCGATTTGAAATACCGACTTCAAAAGGGATCATTAAAAAACTTAAGATGGACTAGTTGCTCATGATTGCTGGTTGGTATTGCAGCATAACCGTTGAACGCAGCGTTTTCATTTAAATTATCACGCCCCCCTCACTTTAGTGATTCTCAGTAACACCAGTATCAAATTATATCGTTTCACTCTGCACCCCATACCAGTCAAACTCAGTGAAATTGTTCAACATCTTCAGGTTGGTTTAAACAAGGCGGATGGCACTTCAACTAAACTCTTTGCGAATGACACATAATGATAAGCATTCTAGTCGAACCTGATTAGTGGATGTTCACTGTATACCATTGAATCACGACTACTTTCGTTGAAATGAAGATGTAAACATATTACATTATATTTCTCTTATTGTTCCTGTATACTTCGGCTACTATGTCCTAGTGGCAATTTTTGATTTAGCTCGTTCATAAGTTATGTTAGTGTAAACCTTTGTACATCCACGGGATCACAACATTGTTTCCGTCTCGTCTTGCTGTCCTACTAATCCAGTGTAATTTGGTTAGTTGGGATCACACTGATTAATGGAAGAAATACCAGAAACACATTGAACTTGCACCGAAACAAGGAGATTGATGTCACCACATTGTACAACGAAAAGGCATAGACTAGAGTTTTTCTCTTGTAACCATTTGTGGGTCAGGTGGATCACTATTTATTAGAAAATTTACCCGGAACTTTCAAACTGACCGAAAAGCTTCTGGAAAATTGTTGTCGGTTGCAGTTTGTACATTAGTTATTCGGTTTAACAATAAAATCACTGTGTTGTTCTTCCAAGACGATCACACGTCAACTAAGTCTCACTAATGGGCTGATATGAATGAGCGTTGATGAGCGGTAGTTTGAAAATGACCGGATGACCGCTGTAGTTGCTAACATAATTTTCTGAATCATATGCAAGATAAAGTTTATTGCAAGACAAGAACAAGAATATACATCATACGAATCATAACAGGGATGAACCTAGAGTCCATTCATAGCAATGACTGTCTGAAAGTTTTGAATATACGCGAGAACTGATATCAACTATGCGCTTGGTGTTCAAATTGTAACTCGCAATTCCTCATTCTACTTAGCAATATTTACTAAACTCTATTCAACAAAGCGCTACCTGCAGTGCACTAGAGTTGGTTCGCCTGACTGTGCAAAGTCCTTTTGAATTCGTTGATAAGTTTTCAGTAGATTGTAAAATTCCTCTTCATCCGGGACTCCATAGTCTGGCCATGTGGTCATATGAAGCTGTGTGATTTGTCGAATGTTCTCTACATTTGCTGACTATGTTTTGAACAAAGAAACAAATTAAATGAACCAGTGAACATTTGCCGAAAAGACAGACTGACCTTAGGTGTGATTCATACGATATGAACTGTAAAAGACGCAGATTAAAAAGTCACTGTTACAATTAGCTTTATATCGTAAACAGTTGATTCTATAGCTTTCAGTACATCCATTTCTGAATTGGGACAACGAAATATTCATCTTTGACTAGTCAGCATCAGTATTACAGAATTTTCCTGTTTCAACATTTATAGACTCGACGATGTAGGAAACGCTATAAAAATTTGTACATCTGTTACCGAAACGAAAAGATCATAACATCCAAGCCTGATAAAGGCGCAGGAGTTGTCATTCTAGATAAGACTGATTACTTGAGTAAAATGAACTCGTTGCTGGAAGATACAACCAAATTTGTAAGTATAGACAACGAGAGGGATAAAACGATAGCTATAGAGAAAGCATTAACAAAATCGTTGGGATGTTTGAAACAGACGGGACTTATCGATTCAAGTACGTTTTTGAGAGTCAGACCAGTGGACACTGTTATCCCTAGACTTTACGGCTTGCCTAAGATTCACAAAAGTGGAATACCCTTACGACCGATCTTAGACATGAGTAATTTCCCATATCATGCAACTGCGAAATGGCTAGCTGGGATGTTAGAGCCTGTAAGGAGACAGATAGCGGTCCACAGTTGCAGTGATTCGAATTCGTTGAAATCTTGAAGAAGCTAAACGTGTCAGGAAAAAGAATATTCCCACTTGATGTAACATCCCTATTCACTAATATCCCGTTCGGGGAGACAATTGAGTTTCTAGGCGATTATCGTGAGAACAACTCCATAAACGTGGGGTTACCGATAGAAGAATTGAAAAGGTTGTCATACCGTTGTACCTATAATGTTCAGTTCCAATTTTCCGGTAGACTATATCGGCAAAAAATGGGGTAGCAATGGGGTCACCAGTAGGACCATTACTAGCTGATATTTTTATGGCAAAGACTGAAAGTGGTGTGCCAGCGACCACGATTAACTCGTTCACTCTCTACAAACGATATGTAGATGATATTATTTGCGTAACTGATGAAACAATAAGGCCCAAAGAAATACTGGAAAGGTTCAACTCAGCCCATAGGAATATCCATTTCACCATGGAGCCTGAGTCACCTGAAGGTATTTCGTTCTTAGACGTCTCCCTATCCCGTCGCTCAGATGGGACGATACAAAGAAAAGAACACCGTAAATTAACGTGGACTGGACAATATACGAACTTTTATAGTTTTGTACCATTAAGATAGAAAATCAATCTTATCCGATGTATGATCGACAGAGCTAAGAAAATATGCTCTAGTGACACTCTAGAAGAGGAAAGACAATTCATATTTAAAGTACTAGTTGGAAATGGCTATCCCGAACAATTTATTCACAGACATGTCAAATAGCACAAAGTTGAACAATGTAGAGAAAAAGTCTGTTTATATTTCATTACCTTTTAAGGGCGATATTGCCTCAGACAGTATAAGCAACAAACTTAGCGTAACCCTAAGCAAGATTTATTTTGCAGCCAAACTGTGCGTTCAGTTTAATTCCACACCGATTTTGCGCCCTCAGTTGAAAGATACATTGTCTGTTCATGCTGCCTCTTACTGTGTATACGATTTCGTTAGTTCCTGTGGAACAAATTATGTAGGCCACACGACATGGCGATTGTCTGAACGCATTCGGGAGCATCATCCGGTGTGGCAAACTCGGGGCTTGGCCAAATCTTGCTCGTCTTCTATCGCTGCGTACCTAATGGAATCCAATCACTCAATCGATCCCAACGAATCATTCCGTCCTATCTATCGCGCCCATGGATTACAACCAAAACGGGTCAAAGGGCGCCTCTTGGCAGTCGCAGAAGCAATAGCCATCCGCTTGCTCTCCCCCCACTAAGTATTCAAAAGTGCTTCGTCAAAACACTGAATCTTCCATGGCCAGATGTCCACGTTCGGCAAGAACAGATTACGTAATCAAGACCGCTATCGTAACAGCCATCAGTAATTTGTACAATCGAAGTGAACTTTCTGAAACTGATAACAATCTGTTCGATTAATTACTGTATATTTTCTCACATGATTAACCTATATAAATGTGTTGTATTTAGCCTGGTGATGAATCACCAAAAACAAGCTTTTCGCTACACATTGTTTAAAATGGGTATTGTCAACGTAAAAGCTTAAACGATGATGTCCTGGGCGCTCCACTATAATGAAATTTAATTGTTCACGTCGATGAACGGTAGCTTCCAAAAAATCACAGATTCATATTAGCGTAGTTAGCTCAAGAGCTGTCCTCTCAGTCACGCTGAACGGTTGGTGATAAATGGTGGGGGATTTACGGTGAAAATAAACTGAACGACCCTAATAATTAATCGCAGATTCCTCAGCCCCGGGGACTTTTCAGACAGATGTTTTCAAAAGGAAACATGTACGCCCGTTTTGCCAATGTTAGGTCTCTTATATGAAAGTGCAAAAGCTACAATCAATTATGAGTGATGTTCAGACAATATTGTTAGGAACCACATCTCATGACGAAACAGACAGGATGAATCACGTAATACCGATTGATTGATCCGGCCTCGGGTGGAGTGATCCGTATTAACTCACCCAGTTAACCAATCTTATTCGGTGAATCAGAGTGCAGCCGTGCGATCGAACATCTGTACTTTGCCTGAACTGTTTTCTCATGTTACGTTTTGATGCCACCTATAATATGATGTGTTTTAACACTGTGACTGCTGTATGTGATCGTCCCGTTCAGTTTATCATGCGTCTTGTCGGCTGTGTATGGTACCCCTTTCACCTTACAAGTTTAAAATCCATGTGGCCTAATTCTGACTAGACTCATCCATCCAATAAATGCTGTTGCCGCCGTTCTGAGTCAAGCGATTCAGCGCGTACCGAAAATGGACGATCCAACAGATATGGAGAGTTTTATTTGGTTACATACGCCAAGTATTTCTGCTGAATAATTTATGTGAATCAAACCCTCAGTAAGGTAAACTCAAGACATGCTAAACAATCCTCATCAAATAGTTTGGACGCCTCATATGCGTCGGGTTATTTTGGTAATTGTATCTGACGAGTTAAAATAATGGCAAGCAACAGATTGATGGTATTCTCTTTTGCAGATTCATCATCATCAGCATCATCATAAACAGCAATACATCAGTGGTTCACACTGATGCTCAACTGCCACACAACCATGAAGAAGAAACAAACACGGTTTAAGAAGAGAGAAGAAAAAAGGGAGAGGGTAGGGGACCTAACCGCTAAAAATAGCTACGTCTACATTCAAACATACAACATCAATGCGCCTACACCATGAAAACAAACAACCGAGCTGTAAGTGAAAGTAAGGCGTCATCAGCAGGACAGCTTCCTCACGGCTTTCACTGCCCCGCGTCATTAAGTGCACTCACTTCACAGACAACTCGGCCAAACAACGACAACATTCACGCCACTGAGCTCAGTTAGCCACCATCTCACCTGAAATTTCAAGCCACCGACTCTCTGAGTCGCGATGGCTCCAACCCGGGAGACGAACCCGATCTACATTAGCCAACCTCTACGTGAACGATTTCATTTCTCTTCGCCAGGTCATCATCTGTCCACCTCGCACCTTACGCCAATCGGCCACAGCGTCGGCAAACAGTGCTCGGTGTGGCAAGCGATTAGCCGGCATCCTTAGTACATGACCTAAAAATTTAAGTCTGTGCGAATGTAGTGACTGAACAAAAGAACTCGTTTGACAATCAGTGCCAAACACTTCCTAACCTCCTCGTTGTTCACTCGTTGGTGCCACCCGATACGAACGATTGAACGCAGACATCGGTGGTCGAATACCTGGAGGCGGTTCACGTCCTCTACTCTGATCGGCCATGTTTCACTGCCATAAAGTAATACAGCCCTCACTGTTGTCTGATATACGCGACTCTTAAGCTTCAGAGAGATGCCTTTCTGTCGCCATAAGTAACTCAGATTAGTAAACACCGCTCTAGCCTTGAAAATAAGCGTCTCTATTTCATTCCCTACACCTCCACCGCCGCCGCTGATGCAGCTTCCCAGGTATACAAACCGGTCAACAACTTCCATGACTTCATTATCTGACATTAAATCTACGTAATCACTGTGATCTTGCGGAAGCACTTTGCACTTTGAGACTGCAAAGTGCATTCCGAAGTACTTGGCAGAACGTGAAACTGCGTTTAGCGTTGCTTGCGCCGCTTGAAGGTTGTCAAACAACAACATCTTATCGTCAACATAATCAAGATCAGTAAGCCTTCCCCCTGGTAGGAGGTCCACACCGGCATCATTTGAGTGACGCAAACAGTCCTTCATTATTTCGTCCATGACGAAATTAAACAAAAATGGTGAAAGGGGACAGCCTTGACGAACGCCGCTTCTGGTGCTGAAGCTGTCAGACAGCTCACCGTAAACCCTAACCCGAGTCGAAGTATGGGAGTAAAGCGCCCACAGTATGTTCACATACTTGGTCGGCACATCCCTGCGTTTAAGCGACTCTAAAAATGTAGATTGATCCACCGAATCGAACGCACCTTTATAGTTGAGGAATACGGCAATTGTTGGCCGACGGTGCACGTGACGCTCCTCCAAAATTTGACGAAGGGTAAAAATATGATCTATACATCCCCGGCCAGGACGAAATCCTCCCTGTTCTTCTTTAATGTTTAACTCCCGAACTGCAGTGAGTCGACGACGTATAATGGAGGCCAGAACCCTAGAAATGACTGGGGTCAAACTAATTCCCCTATGGTTTTCACAAGAGCTCCTAATACCCCTTTTGAATATAGGAACTATTATCGAGTGACCCCAGCACGGAGGGATGGTCTCCGTCGACCACACAAGTTGAAACAGCTGAGTCAAGGCCTCGACTAACACCTCTCCACCTTCTGTAAAAAGTGCCGGCACGAGATCATCTGGACCAGCAGACTTATTTCGATTGTGAACAGAGATGCAATTGCGAACCTCAGTCTCAGTGGGTGGTTTTAAATCTGCCGACCAGGGCATTACATCGGAAGTTTGTGGAGGCAGCACGGTAGAAGCAGGAGGCCAGCTAAATTGATCCTCAAAGTGTTCCGCCCAGCGTTCCAAACTTCTGGACTTATTATAAATTAGTGTGCCATCTGCCTCGCTGATGGCTTCACTGACAGACGGTTGCTTGAGACCAGTAGCACGGATCAGTTTAAAGAGTTTGCCGCTGTTCCCTGAAGCAATGTTCGTTACCTGAAAGGAAGTGGGCGACGGCGCACAACAGCAGATAATTGTTCTGCTTTTCAGGTTTTGTGACGTTGAGTTACTTCAAACAAAAGATCTACACGGAACGTCCACAAACACTTGAGGAACACAAAGTGGCCATGATCTGTGAATGCAATTCAATCTGCTAGGCTATTTTCCAACGTTTGCTGTCGTCATGCTTAAGGAGAATGCATTTGTTCAAGCAAAACCACAGATAACAATTTCATTATCTCTTGTGAATTTATGATTTATGTAACGATAATGTTGACGTGTCAGTTCATCTCAAGCACTAACTGGTAGATTTGTATACATAGCAGATATTGTCAGGCTCTGATTGTAGTACGGAATCTGTTAAAGTATATTGCGGATTACCGTCTGACTAAGGTAGGATTTTGGTTCGTGTGCAGTGGAACACTATACAATAAATATTTTGATGAGCGATGCATTCAGTCATTATTCACAAATATGCGTTAACCAGGTGCTATTTCTTGGATGAAGGCTAAATATTCACTGCACGGCCATAAAAAGAAGTAAACAGTATCGGTAAGCGTAGATCGGTGCATTCCAGTATGATTTATTCGTCCAGATCAGGTTGTGCACGGCTGCTAAACTGCAAACTGAACTGGAAACGGTGTGATCCAACGCAACTCAACATGACCAGAGTCAGACAGATAGATAGACAGATGAAATTAGTCAGCACAGGGTTCATAAGTACGATGTGCTTTCGGTTTAATGAAAGCATCACTTCTGAACCGCCATCATAAGCATCTACCCTTACAGTCGGGACAGTCTTAGATAAGTCAGGTTGCGGAAACCACGTTACTGTAAGGGGTGCGTTGTGCCTTTTACCCCTCCTCCCGTCACTTCGGTCAGTACTCACATGCATTAGCTCATAATCCTAGTTTGTAATCACCTACACAAATGTTTTATGTCGACCCAAACCGAACGGTATTCGCATCCTGGGCATTTCGCTTTTCAGGATGGAACAGATTCCCAGAAAACAAACCACCTCAATGTGGACAACATTTTTGAATATACCGTCTACGCCGATTTCGATAACGCAACAAGTTGCCTTCGTCATAGATAAATGGTCAAATAAGAAATGCTGGCAAGATCGAAATGACACGGCTTAGTAACGAGGCTACAACACGGAAACATGCCAACAAACGCCTATTGTTTTCCCAGCTTGGCCGTACTACGTCACTTCAATGTCCACAAATGGCGCCATAAACCTGAAACACAGTATGATTTGTTTTAGATCCAATGGAAAAATGGTTAGGTTTTGGTCAGTCTTTAAGTTATTTGTAACTATTGCGTTCATGAATGCAGGTTTTATTACCTATCGTTTGGTGAATAGCTATCATGGTAGCACAATATGGGATGTAAATGTGTTTTTACCTCGACCATTTGCACGTACTGCTGCATGCTGGTTCCCAGTCCAGCACTTTTTTTCAAGCACTGAAACATGTCTGCATAGTCAGGCGCCGTCCATCGTGGATCGTGGTGGCCAAGGCAATAGGTCGCTGGCGCCGAGCGACTTCAACAGAAATGCGCACACAACACTACATACATCCTACGCACAACCAGCTAATGTAACTGTGGTTCCGGTGGTGTGTTTTGCGCGTTATCTCACCTGAATCCGTTAGGAGGCGTACCCGTTGGGTAAACCTTTCGGTTTAGACAGCGGATTTTGTTGCCTGGTACACAATTCCTGAAAGCATGGTATATTATATTTCTGCTCTGATGAAGTGAGCAGGTGGACAGCACATGTACATTCGGTGTAATAAAAACTAACGAGCATTTTGTTATGGTTAGATGTAGGTGAAAAGAGGGAAATAAATGAAGAACACTGAGAATATGAGATGAAAGGATAAACGAGAAGAAAAGGTACAACGAAACTGTGACACACGAAAGAACCGGCTAGTGTACCATATTATGTGATCGCCTTACTCAGTTTGGAGAGTTAGAAAGCGGACTCAATCATTAAGTTCAATTACAACACATCTAGTAATCTGGCTTTTTACCGAACGCATATGATTTAATCTTCGAGAAAGTGTGTTTGACATTGCTTTGATTTCGGTGGCCAATTGTACAGAATATTTAGTTGGCAATGTAACGCAAACAATAAATAACCAAAGAAAAACAGTCAAGAAGGTAACCGCAATAGATAGAACAAACGTGAACTCTTCTGACTTTGGCGACGGGTTTCAAAACATCAAACTATTTTCAAATGAACCATGTGCAGTCAGCTGTACTTCGATTAATTTATACACTATCTGACGCGCATTTTTAGGCTGACAGTTGAAAGAAGACTTTTATGCATGTTGTGTGAGTGTGTATGGAAGAAAGGGTAATAAACTGCTTACGCTGACTACGTTGAAACGTCGAAGGACGTGCGAAGTATGTACTTCTTCTTCAATGCAAGTGATAACCAACTCCTGTTTGCCGGCATTGTATCGCTTAGAACCAGTTTGAGGTTCGGGCCAATACTGGACACATTTCTCTTTGCCATCTTCAGTTAGCCTGGCAAAATGCAAAAGGACACGCGAGAATTGAGCGGTGAATCAATTCAACTTTTGTTTCAAAATTAAAACAGACCGCCACTTGGCCAACAATGAATTCACTAGAGACACTGACCAAAGCTAGATGGCCTGTTAACTCGTGATCATTAGGGATTGGAAGACAAGTTATATCAGATTGGTGTGCTAGTCAGACCATGAAGTTATGATCGATATCGGACTGTTAATTACTGTGCAGATTATAATGAATACGAACATAATGTGTTCAGACACCGGTGACTGGCTAGTTTGTTATCACGAAATATGTGATTAACTCCCACATTTGGTGAGCCTGAGTGAACTTGGGGAGCGTGTGTGCAAAATCTCACGGAGTGGGGAAGCTCGATCCTGGGGGCTACATAGAATTCAGATAAGTCCAAACGAACCTTTATCGAGTGAAGTAAATAGGTCCAACGTTTATTTCATATTTTAAGTACCACTAGACATGTGCGCAAATGACATAGACCAAGGTATTCAATTAGTCTGCACTTCATTCATGGAATCCGTGACCACCTTGCATCTGTTCGTCCAGGGTTTTGAAAGTGGATGTTGATTTCCGTACGCAGGTGAACCATGCACACAAAAGTGGTGTCAGTGAGCAGATTAATGAAACATCTTTAATCTCGCTGGGGTGAACGAATTTCCTCGTAAGATACAAGTATAGATTGACCAAATAAGTCAACGACAGCTTTTTTGTGATTACGTTTCTTAAAAGATAGGAAAGTTTCGTCAAACCAGATACACTAAGTTTGACGTAAGCTTTTTTTCATTGCGACTGCTTCCATACGGTGAACTGCTGAAATTAACGTGACAAAATCTTACTTTTTCAGCTTTTTCTCCTGAAACGATTAAAGGTTACGACAGCCTTGATAAAAAACAAACTCTCCTATTTTTGGTTTTCTGTTCTGAATATCGATGTAAGTCACTTTATCTAAATCGAAAGAAACTATTCTATCTTTTATTCCGTATGGATGATCACTGGCTTCTCTCGGAATGGTAAGTAGCGTATCGTAATTGACATGGTTCAACTAACCAGCCCGTAAGCATTCCAATAAGCTGAATAAAAAACGCAATGAAATTTATGGTTTAGTTGTGAAACAAGCAACACATTTTACACAGATTCCATTTTGGAAGGTATGTAGATGTGGAACTGGCTCCCAGAAAGCACTCAAGCTACAGTTTCCTTAGCCGTTGCTCATTCTTTAGCTCTGAGGCTGACATTGATCAGCGGTCTTGTACGATTGATCTTCAAACGAGCAAGCATCCATTACAGACCCAGAATGAGTTGAGGAAGAGTTTTTGTAAACGGATGCTCCCAGTGACCACGAACTCACTCGACCAGATTTGAAACCTGAAAATATGTGCTTACCTTATAGGAAAGTTAGCCATATTTGTCTCCCTATGAGGTGATTTATTGAACAACATACTGTTAGGCTGAATTGTCTTGTGGTTTGCGGCGTTCACCACTACTTGGACTTAATCACGCCTATCGCGCAAGCAGGTGAACCATTCGGATGTACAAACTTCGAGGTCATCTGAGTGTTTTGTCTACTTAAAGATGCCGACTTTTAAATATGATTCATTGCTAATCTGCTGTTGTATTACTCTAGCTTTCCCAATTTGGCACCAGATGGTTTTGCAAAGCATATATTGAACAGCTTATCGACCAAGTGGTTCTCAACTCCACTTCACTTAATGACGGCCGTTTCTCCTTGATGATGAAACACAGCAAGGAAACAGACACTAAGCGTGCACGTGAAGGATACACCTGACTGAAATTTAATACATCTGTCACAACATGACTGCACGAGACCAGTACATGTAGACGCAGCAATTTTGGACCAAGTGCCATTTTTGTCAGTATATATGCGGTCTGTTGGTACCACACGTATGACGAAAGAGAACGTAGAAACAGACTGCAAGTTTTATGGTACTATATATTGAACATATGGAATTATGAGAAAACAGAAATCGAGGTGGATACAAGTGAAACGTCAAAAAAATGTGAAACTGTCAACGCTGGGTGTGTGCAACAATTGAGAAAGATAAGTATTATGAGGTGAATGATGACTACCTGAGCATTTGTAACAACGTGGAGATTACCAAATTAATTTCATACTCCCATCTCTTATTGTCGCAAGCCATCAGTTTATCCGGAAAAGAGTTAAGTAACATCAAACTTGAAACCAGGTTTCAACACTAAACCTTCAAATCATGGGCTACTCCCAGGCCGTTTAATCCAACTGTGCCCAACGAGCGCGGACAAGCCGCAATCTCATGAGCGTTGCGTGGGCTCGCAAATAACGTGTACGAATCGTGCTACCCATGCAAGTGGAACTACTGTATGTAAACATAGTCTATCCGTTTCTAAAACAAAGCGTTAGAATTTAGCATTTGTTACTTGAAGCTACTGGTACACACTGATAAACGCAAGTATATGAAAGGATACTGGACAATCCTTACTTCACATATTCAAAATGTATGAGCGACTGATGTGAATAACTTACTTTGTCAACATGACAATAATACGCACATTCTGTTCCCAGATCATTTGCCAGAAGTCGTCAATAGTGTTCTTTATCGGGGCCTGAGATGCTATAAACGGAGTACAACTGCGATCCAATTCAGGAGGACATAATCGATCACGACACGACTGCAGTTTGTAAACGAAGTTGGCATTGATGTACTTTTCAGGCTAAAACAAAAGTGGGCTGATGAAATTATGATTGCAATCGGTCAGTTGCAAGAGAGCTAATATATGAAACGTTCAGCGCCGGATAAATCGGCTTTTACAAAGCATTCTGAGTACATGTCTATATATGATCACAACTTGACGGAATACCTACACAATAAAATGTATGTATGAGGTAATATTAATAACCAGTAGTTCGTCCAAAACAAAAACCATAAACTAATTATAACAGAACCGCGGTATAATATGAAGAACGAGCTTACGTTGTTACTGGTTGGAGCCTTCAACAAGACACGAGTTTGATCATCTGCATGTGAAACGAACATTGGAAATAAAGAACTTGAGATAAGTTGGTTCAGAATAAAATGACATGGCCTCACAAGAATTACTGATGAGTAGTAAGAGACTTTAGTTAATATGAATCAAATATCCTTTAAAAATTATTGCAGCCGTCGTATTCCTATAAGTATCACAGCCATCCACTTTCGAGAAAAGCCCTTATGGTCGGCTAAATGATAGATGAAGTTGGTGCAAGTGGAATGTGGGAGCATTCTGAAAGGTGTGAGGTTCGATGGATGTGATATATAATGAGGTTGAATGTGATCTACAAGTGGGGATGTTGAAAACATTTACTTCGTGCCTTTTACTGTGAGAAAAAATACTTTATACAAATTGTCCAGACATCAGATTTAAGTCGAGGGGGCTCTATAAATGTCAGGTTGGTCTATCTCACAAATTTCAAGTGAAGTTGACTTATTTGGCTTGAGTAGATGCAGAAGTGCCTCAGAAGCACTCACGATAAAGAGTGCGTACATTCAATGTATCGTCTGTTGTATTTAGTATGTGTTTGTATTCAATTAACCCCTTTGAAAAGCAGCGTTGACAGACGGTATTGTTAACGTCAGAACTCTTCATTTGTATCAATCTTGTTTACAAGAAAGATGAAACAGTGGGAGAAGACCTTTTCAAGATATAACCATGTGGACTAGACGGCTATCGACCTCACATTAGGAAAACCGAAATATCGTATCTGAATGGTAAATCATGTTTTGCTTGTGAATAATGCCCATGAGAGCATGTACAAAAGCTCAGAGTCTGCTCACAGAAAAGATATCCTTTAGTGAAAAGTTCTAACTACTACGAACTCTAGCACATTACTTTTTTCTAAATGGGCTGGTTGAAAGAATATATTCGAAGGTGACAACTTTTACAAAACACGAGTGACGTTCGACTTATAGTAATATCTATGCATAGCCACATTCCGGTATCTCTCAACCATTTGCTAGCCTCCAGGGGAAAGCTTACGATTTTCATTTATCACTGTCAATGGTTTTCAGTGGCCTTGTTCAATTTCTAATCGGTTTGGATGTGTTATTTGCGTATATCTTCCTCCTACGGACTGATCCACTATTCGTTTATTTTAACCATTCACCCTGAAGCGCTACGAACATTGGAGAACGCTACTTGTTCTTCGATTGCTTTCCAAGTTTGAGCGTACGCTACTTTTATGTGCCATCTACATACTCAACAGAGAAATAATCTTACATGACTAGGTTGATAGCGTTCCACTTAGCTGCCATTTGACTCTCCACGGCTTCATGATTGCTAGGGTATTTAAGAATGGGAAATCCATTACGTATTCACACCGGTTCTGTACTATATGCCGACCGGATATTACCACGCCGCACACATCTGAATTGAGGCGGCAACAGTAACTGTCGTTCGAACCTGTAATCGTGTGTTTGATAGTTGTCGTTGTTTCCAAAGAACTATCGCTAACTGCTGCATTATACACATAGACTAACTCTTCAGCCCCGAATCTCTGTCCCGATTAACTGAAACCATTACGACAAGGAGGAGGTTTTCATTATAAAAAATACAAGAATTTACATTAAACTGAGGTATACAATGTGTATATTTGTAAAACATGCGAGTGCTGTGGTTTTTACGTGTAAGTCAAATGAAACGCGAATACAGTGCTGTGCCGTTCACTCAGCTGCACAAATGTTGTTGAGTTCTTCAGTGTTATCGCTGTGGTTTCTTATCAAAATATTGAGCACGTGAAAGTCACTGTCAAATGACTCAGTTAGTAATAGAATTAACCGGAACATTCTGACAGCGCTTAGATATTATCGTTCTCCTTTTCAACATCAGTGAATCTCTGGGCATGGTAGTCTAAATTTTGCATATGCCTTCAGCTGATATCATACCTGTCAGAGTTATGGTTTTAGTTTGTTTACTTATCAATCAGGTACACTGGCATGTAGCTGACTGTGCTTACCAGTTCAAACGACTCACTCAACCAATCACACAAACACTTGTGCATCATCAGTCTGGTTGTTTTGTGCGGTGCATGAACGACAATTGTTTGACAAAACATTTCAATATGTTCCAGTCTGGTGGGTGGCATGGTGCTAAGCGTTCTAATTTGTTGCATTCCTGTTTTGCATGAACGGCTCGCCCAATAATCTACATATGTCTTGTTGGGTTTTACGGTGCGACAGTGACGTTGTTAAAGAAACGATGTCACTACTGACCAAAGTTATCACAGATATTTGACACTACTTCTATAGAGATATTTAAATAAAATCATTCCTGCATTTACTATGGTCACAGCTGTCGTTAGACTCAAAAATGGAAAGGACTTTAAATTAGATGACAAAATATAAATTGGTAAAAAGTATACGAATGACCGCGACATAAGACCGAGTGTGATTAGTGGCCATATGTGAAAAGTGTATATATAAGCTCAGAGGTTCAGCCTGGTGCATACTAACCCAAATCCATACAAGTATTTGGTCAATCGCTGCTGTTTCGAAATCATTGTCGGATAATCTGAGTATTGCGGACTGGTGAATTCCAGTGCATATGCCTTAGTTATGCAAACATTATAATGCAACCAGTTAGGTTGACGATGACACCAGCTATCACATGTGAAACGTGTGATAGATATGTTAAGCAGAAACGCCCTTCGTTTTACGTTACTGATTGAAAACTTAGCTGCTGGAAGCGGATAGTCGCAGAAAGTTTTTGGTATATTGTCATTGATCCGGTTGGTGAAATGCATACGTTAGATGGGATAAAGCATACATTTGTGCTGAAATCTTATCCAAGGTAGGAGGTTTAGTTTATGCCAAACTGAAAACCACCCACATTTCATCACAGTCTTCGAATTTAGCTATCGGTGTGTCAGTCAGCACATTTCGGAAGGAAGCATCAGAAATACTTGAAATTCCCAAACTTTCGGCAGTTAGATAAATTTTGCTCAGTTGGTGCAGTGGAGACAGTACCTTCAACCTAGCTGAGAAGTCTTGGTCATAGAATTATCCATCAGACTGAACAGGGCAATTCGGTTAACTGTATTTGCGAAATGGCCGGGCAAACTTAATACCGCATTTAAATTTTTATGCGAAACTAATCGTACAAAAAATAAGAACACAGATGTAGCAAAATTGTACATGTTAAACAAAAGCGGCAAGGCTTACTAGCCAACAAAGTATACAAAGATACTAGAGTGCAGTTTGTGACTGTTTAACTGACGGTCGCTTTGAAACAAGCATGAAGACGAATCAGTTGTAAGATATTACGGACCTTAGTCGTATGTATGCTTGACTGACATGTCAATGTCTTGAAGTTGAGTGCTGAACGCACATCAACTAGTCTGTAAAATTGTGGTGAGAGTTAGAAATGACAGATAACTGCAGCTGGACGCTCAACTGTGAATATTCGATCAGCTTCACTATAGGATTAATGACCCAGAAAGTGTCGTACTCAGACTGCAGCTATTGTTTTACCTACTTTTAACACAGAAGTATCCACAGTGATCTACATCTTGATAATCAAGGAAGTCAAAGCATACAATCTACCTATTGGTACTAGACAATTGGAACCTATGCCAGAATAACACGGATTAGGTATATAACAAGAGGGGGTATTCGACTCCGAATCGTTTAACAGCAAAGCTGCCAAGTGTTTCTTTTCAGCTATACCTAAGATTCTACCACGGCTTACTATTGTCCTGGAAAGAATGAATTATCTAATTACAAATAAAATGATAGGCATCAAATCAAAAAAGTAATGAGATATTATTGAAACAAAGTTTCTTAAAAAATAAATGAATTAAAGAACACCTACCTATTTACACGGTTGTTTTGCATTACTATTTCTCATTGCTGATATGGTCAACAGAATGAGAGAAAATATTTATGTACCAGAACATCCTGACTCGTTTGTTTGATCTCAAGCAGAACAGTTTCAAGACTAGCTACTGCTACTGTGTTGGATATTAAATTCATTTACTGTCCAACTGGCCGAAATGGCATAAGAATGAAGCGAAGAGGTACAGCACTACAGTTTAATCATCTGACGTTGCGTCTATCTCTGTATTCATAACATATCTAATTGAACGAGGAAACAAAGAAACACCTCAGTATCCTAACAATAAACGTCCCAACTTCTAGGCTGGGACAGTACCTACTATCGTAAAAATTCAGTACGTCTAAACGTTACAATGACGGTCATCAAACGAGTACGAACTACCTGATCAAAGTTCAGTGGAAATATTGAAAGAAAGAGAAAGAAATATTGAGACTTTCTAGATTTATAAGCCAATTCAGAAGTAATGATGGATGTCCTGTGCGTCGGTAATCAAAACCAGGAATCTACTGCTATGTGAAATGCTTGAAGGTGATGTTTATGAATAACTCACATGGTAGAATGTCCGGGTATCGATTAAGATGTGCATTTTTACTCAGGCTACCTTCATTTGTTGTCAAGATGCGAGAACTTTCCTTGGCTTTAGTTAAATCTTTCAGCTCCTAGGAAATATTGGTAGAAGAGGATTTTGTAGATTTACTACAATTTTATCGGTTTTACACATGATTAAGTAGATATAGTAAAATCTGATATAATAGGTATGTACATTCATAATATGGGATAGACATATCCTAGGATCGGAAAGGTAAGCTCGTGTGGGTTTGTTTAATTACAAAAACATTTTTGTCGCATAAACTTCGTGTACTTGGAAATAGAGAAATGTTAGTTAAAATAATGTTAGAATCAACATCATCTAACTCGTAAGATGCATAAATAAATACTTCATTGAATAAACAAATGCACACTCAGGTATACCAGCAGGTCTGCAAAGTTAGAGTATCCGTTTTTGTGATCCATGCTATCATAATCAAATGGTACATGCATCTACATCTCATTACAAGCCGCCCACACCAAACCACTTGCATTTTCATTGCTTTAGACAATTACTAGATGTGAGATCAAGATTAGGGAGCGGGTGAACCATGTGAGATTCTGTTTACTGGCTACCATCTAATCGACATTCTAGTGAGTGCGAATAGGTCCGGACATTATTGACGTTGTCTGCATCAGGACTTATGGAAGCCGAAGTGTATCGACACACATACATTAAAGTAAAGTGGATTGCATTGCATCATACTTGACTTCACTAAAACACTTCGAAAAAATGTATATTACAGAACGTGTGAATAAAAGGATTTTGTGACACTGTCTACCCAAGCTGACTAGCCAAAAGGTAGAAGAGCATGGTTACGGATTAGCCTGTCACCGTAAACGAAGCCAAAAGACGCGTGCACTTGACCATCACCACGGTGGCTTGTGCTACATCACGTGTAGTTCTACCCACACACCAGGTATCCAATGTAAATCCGAAGGAATATTGTCAGTGTGAATGTGGCCTTTCTGTCCAGCCGACCAATGTCCAGGCGGTCAAGACAGGCACACTAACACATGTACAATAAAAGACTACATCGCTTTACAGAGAACGTCTGTAGACAATATGTACACTACTATGGACATGTTAGATGAAAATCTTTGCGTCCTCGAAGTAATGAATTCTCTTTTAAGCTTTATTTGCTCCTAACTCTATTTCTGTTGTTGCAGTTGGGCTTCCTGAAGCTACTCACTGTTCCACCAGCCTAGAAAGTGTTATTGATATTATGTCTATGAGATCAGAGAAGGCATACAGTGTACTCTCTGTAACGATCATAAGGAGCGTATACAATAAATGCGTTACATCTTGTGCTACGGAACAGAGACAGCACATTCATGCGGAGGAAGCAAATCAGCCTTCGATATGCGAACTTTTTTCTTCTGTAAGCTGGCTTGTTTTGAAATGACTGATTAAATGGCCAACGCAGCAGTCTGCCAACACGGATTTGTGAAGTTCAAGAGTACACCAGTTAAACGAGGTAAAAGAAATGTACAAACTACGTTAGTCAAGTAACATTATATTCGTGTCGACTGATGGTTTACTGCATCGACCACTGAATTGACTCGCAAGTTGGCCTTGATCTCATCATTGGATACGGTGGGTAGATTCTGCCTGCCAGCTTTTGAATTAAACCACGTTTTCATCTTTGCTTGTGAACACTGGGCAGCAAAGTATTGTGTCCTAGCGACATGTACGTTTGTATTCACATGATTATTGTCTTTTACTTACAGGGTTATCTTTGAGCATTTACTTAGTATTCATGAATTTATACTTATCGGGCATCCTTTCTTGCCGTAAACTGTTGCTAAGTCCAGCGACAATCAAATCTACTGAACGCATCAACAAGACTTGTTGTCGAAACTGTATGTTTATACTCACTATTCACAAAGAACGGCACATGTAGTATTTCCAGCTTAATAGCAGTTTAAAAAGTAGATTGAGACCATCTCGTTGGCAATATAATGTAGAACATGCATATTCGTTCTGTGTTTTGATCCCACTATATTACTGATCATGGAAAGAATACATTTCAGATTTACTCCTAATTGATGACATGGCAACAAACATGATAGATTTTTAGTGTCTGTTTCATCCATATTGTCATACTGTTCCCTTGATATGGCTTTTATCTGAGCAACAAATTCGTGTCCAAATATCAGAACATCGCAGGATTACCAGTGGTCTCGGTTCTAATTCACATATGACTGCGTATCAAGTTGGTTACTCCTGTTTGAAATGTGAAACTCACCACAAATTGTTTCGATAAGATGTTGTTCTCTTTGTTTAGGCATTTGTCGAGATAGGCCTCCAACTCCTCCCGATTAAGAGGACCGGGTCCGACTTTGGCTATCGTTTGTGCATTATCAGCAAAGTCACTGGAACCGGAAATGAACATGACGATAGAATGACACTAAAGTTTTATGTAAACCATCAGTAGAAACTTATGACGTACAGGCATCTTCTAAGTGAAGTACTGTGTGTATGCGAGCTGGCTAGTAGAATAGGGGAATGATAATGGAAATAAAGAAGTAAATTTTAATATGTACGTAACTTGATGTTTACTAAACACTATATTGGTCCTGGACCTGTTTTGTCCTGGTCCAGTCTGAACAATCAAAGATTTTTCGATTGACATAAACCAGTATAACCCAGCTATGAGTTAATCGACGTTCATTCCGCCACATCAAACAAACCTTAAGTTTACTGTAAGCTGACAAATGGAGATTTATCGGATTACTTTCTCGGATTTGCGTACATTGATCGACAGTTTGAGCTCCAGTTTAGTTACGTCTACCTGCTGAGTTCGAACGAGGAGGAAACAGTTTACAGTGCAAGATCGGATTGGATATCAATACGGAAAGACGGTTAACTCTAAATTTGGGTTCCACTATTCTAATGTCCGTTTACGACGCTTACTACGAAAGAAAACATACTAGGAACTAATGAAGATAAATCTATGAAAATAATACTCACCCCTACCCTATGTAGTGATAAGGACTCGAGAAGAAACCAACGTTATATCTTTGGATTGGTACGATACAACGCCAATGAGTTAAACCTGAGCATAAAATCGTTACTACTGAATCATTCGGTATATATGTATATATATTAGTCAGATAAAAATTCAAATATTGAGAATCGGGGATTTTGCTGGATTCGAACTATTGATAGAAATCACCTCTCCGTATGAAGCACATGGTTCAATAGCTGTGTCCCACGAACCCGCTTTGTGAGCTCAGAAGATTCACATCAGAATTCGACTTACTCAACCATCTTACCGAATGATTGTTGTTCACCAATCGACTCAACAATTAGACTGCTCTGAAATCATATCTCGAATGGTCAACCGTATCGTACACTAACGTTGCTAATAAGTACAGAAGTGTTAAAAATAAGTGATTAAACATACTTTTATTTGTAAGGTGATTTAAATTTAAAAATTTGGACTTCAGTTAGATTCAAACCTACGACAAGTGTCCCATTCCCACTTTCTCGTATATGCGCTACCACGTGGGGATTAAGCTACCTTGTGAGTTTAGAAACTTCCTCTTAGATAGCCGATTATTAATGATGTATTGCTGAATAACATAGACATTTATTAGTTCCACCACGATGGTAATCATTGTCATTCAAATGACTGGGCAAAAAATACCCATATTCAAGACGTAAAGGAAGAGGGAAACAAACATGGAATGACTAAACTGACTTTCAGGGGAACAAACAGACACGAAACCCAATCTTCATAAACGATGGTTTGTAGCCATATGTAGCAACGTTGCTAACCAAAAGTGATCGATCTCTTTTGAGTCGTAGCCAGTACATACGGTGGGCCTATTACTGGGACAAGGTTTGACTTTGAAGCATTCATGCTCAGAATTTGACGAGTACGATAATTATCAACCTGCTGCTTCAAGCCCAATAAAGTGAACACAGAGAGCATACAACGACAATTAATGGAACAACATCTAAAGAACAGTGAAATACGTGAAGTGAGGAGCTAACGTTTAGTTATCGTTCGATCCTTGTAGTATCAAACACACGCTGTTGAAGAGCGATATAATTCAAGCTTGTTAGAGTTTTTGATTGTTGAAACAGGTCACACATAAAACTATGAGGGTGATAAAGCGATTCCAGCGTTCAAATGGGCCGTAGGTGTTTAAATGTAGTTGACGGTTTCTGAAGTTTAATCTGACACGACGTGTCCGAGATTATTCTGTGGTGAACTACGCATTAATTAGTCAGGGATATAAACCACAACTCGTAAATTCACCCAAAAATAGATCACCCCGACGTCCAGCTTCAAGATGTAATGAGAGAATGGAAACACAGTTAAAATGACTCACATCTCTCTAGGCAACAGATTCTCTACCTAAAACCAGACCAGCAAGAACTGCCTATGACTGGGCATGTGCAGATTGTAACAACCAGTACAGAATCCATTTTTTGAATGCTCTCCTAACTTCTAAAAGATTGTTCATTCTTTCTTGGTTCAAATTCGATTCGTGCTCCAGGGGATAAATGAACAGTTCACACAGACCGATGTTAATCTCCTTTCTCGTTCAGTCTCAATCTGTTGACTAAAATAAAGGTAGGGAATTAATTGTTCACTCTTAACAGTCTTGACAACCAAAAGTTACCACTGTCTAGATTGTATAAACAATAGACCCTGGGTTGATACAATTAGGCATGGCTGAACGTGGATTGCGTACATGACACGTTAAAATAACGGCATCCGAACAAATTATACACCACATTTCCAGTGATCAGATTAAGTCATAATTAGCCTTTCATCTTGTGATAACAAAAGACAAGTTGTTTTGTTGGACATTTTCACAACTAACTACGTGTAGAAAATGGACACGGTGAAATATGACTGATCAAACTGGCTGAAACTGGCAGCAAAATTGCACAAAGTACAGTGGAAGTTAATCAATAATTTCAAAAAAAATGATAAACTTATAATGATCACTATCATTGACTAAGTTGCTAATATTTGACGGGTTTAAAGAGATTAGTCATATTTATATACATCTGATTCCGTGTAGAACACTATTGAACACGCACAGCAAAAACAGGCATGAATCCATTCACCTTAGAACTGATAAGGTCTAAATTTCTACAAACATGGTAAAGTAAGGTGAAATTATAGCAATTAAGAGAAAAACATATCGTAGGCATTCTCATTCAAGCATAAGGCAAACCTGTTTCAACAAACAGTACTAACTATCTGGCTAAGTCACTCCAAATTTGGACAGATGGTCATGATGCTTAGAGACTAAGATTATCATCTGATATGTATGCATAAAACGTTTGACGATGTCACGACACGTTTGGGTGGATCTTCCCAGCTTGGAAATTTTCTAATACTGTGTAAATGTGGCTTTCTGTGCAAATTCAGCGAGTGATCTCCAAGAAAATGCGTAGTAGAACGAGTATCAGATGATGCAGCGGTTTATCTGACATTGTAGGTCAGAATAGGGTCCTCTATGATATGTTACTGATGCATAGAAGAAAAGACGTAGGCCAAACAATAATTTTTAAAGAGAAGACAATCGAACCATCAGATTATGTTTTACTTCAAAATTGGATCGATATCGCTAGCCAGATTTGGCTGATCACCACGATTATTTAAGGCAGTGTTACTGGATTATCTATCAGTTAGGTATCACGGAAAATCTTTCTAACTAAAACTAAGTTAATATCTCCGATGGTATTTTGGTTGTCCTCAATCCACTACCAATTAAAAACAAAAACTGTGATGTGTTGAAACGACTCTCCGTAAAGTACTCAATATGGGTCCAATGTCAAGTGTAGATTATTGCTTTTATAAACGTTAAACGGAAATCTAGAAACGGGGAGTATTTATATTACTCTGTAATGGAACTTAAGTTATACTCATAGCAATCCGAATGAAATAAGCCTTCACGAATACGTTCTAAATATGTGTAGGAACTGATTTATTAAAAAAACTGCAACAATTTAAAGCGTTCTAAAGTGTATTCGAGAGAAACGGAAATACCAGTTTCCTAGAGCTATAAAATAGCATACATGCATATATATAAATATGTTTTCCGGTAATATTTTTTCGACGATGCATTAGTCTACAACAGTAAGTCCTGCAGCCACAAAATCGTGCATCTTCAAGGTCGTGAGGATAGTCAAAACCCATCCAAAATTGTTGCCGGCACCTTGACGGTCAATTAGACACGGACTTATACAAGATGTAAATCAAACTTTGAGCTGGAAAAGTACATTATGAAGAGAAAAAGTACCTGTGAAACAACCTGAAGATTAGATAATTTGTGGATCCAAGGACAGATGCTGAGATTACTTTTGAACCCAGAGGTTAATTTGAACATAGCAAATCTCAATTTCGGTCTATTAATCACCAGTAGCTAAACTCAGGCTACTTATTTTGGCAACTGAATGAATGAATCTATTCAGCTTAGAAATGTTAAGGACTAAATATATACAAACATGGTAAAGTAGAGTGAAATTATAGCCATTAAGAAACAAAAAATATCGTAGGCACTCGCATTCAACCATAAGGCAAACGTGTTTCAGCAAACACTACTAAGTATCTGGTTAGAGCACTCTAAATTTGGGCAGATGGTCATGACGCTTGAAGACTAAGACAATCATCTAACATGTAGGTATAAAGCCATTGATGATGTCGCGACACGTTCGGGTGGACTTTTCCAGTTTGGAAATTTTCTAATACTGTGTAAATGTGGCTTTCACTGCAACTTTAACGAGTGACTTCGAAGAAAATATATAGTAGAACGAGCATCAGATGATGCAACGGTTTATCTGACACTGTAGGTCAGAATAGGGTTCTCTATGATATATTACTGATGCATAGAAGAAAAGATATAGGTCAAACAGTAATTCTTAAAAAGAAGACAATCAAACCGTCAAAGTCTGTTTTACTGCACAATTTGGATCGATATCGCTAGCCAGATTTGGATGACCGCTATGATTATTTAAGGTAGTGTTACGGGCTTATCTATCGGCTAAATGTCAAGGAAAATCTTTCTAACTAAAACTGAGTCAATATTATTTTGGTTATCCTCAATCCACTTACAATTAAAAAGACAAACAGATGTACAGAAACGACCGTCCGCATATCTTGTTCGCAGACATCACTAATGGTCATTTTCATCAGCTGAAATTTACTCAATGTGGGTCTAATGTTGAATGTAGGTCGTTACTTTTATAAACGTTAGACGGAAACCTAAGAACGGGGGTGTATTTATATTATCTTATAATGGAACTTAAGTTATACTTATAGCAATTCGAATGAAATAAGCCTTTGCGAATACGTTCTAAATATGTATAAGAACTGGTTTATCAAAAAACTGCAACAACTTAAAGCGTTGTAAAATGCATTCGAGATAAACAGAAATACCAGTTTCCTAGAGCAATAAAATAGTATGTATGCATATATATATAGATATGTTTTCCGTTAATATACTTTCGGCGATTCATTCATCTACAACAGTAAGTCATGCAGCGACAAAATCGTGTATCTTCAAGGTCGTGAGCACAGTGCCGGTCACTGAGACACGGACTTACACAAGATGTAAATCAAACGTCAAGCTGGAAAAGTACATCAAGAAGAGAAAAAATACTTGTGAAACAACGTGAAGATTAGATAGACCGTGAATTCAAAGACAGATGTTGAAATGACTGTTGAACCTAAAAGTAAATTTGAACATAACGAATCCTAATTTTGATCTATTGATCACCAGTAGGTAAAACTCAGGCTGCTTATTTTGGCAATTGTATTTCTAGCAGAAATGGTATACGTTGCACACCGGGAGTGGTCACAAATTAACGTCCGTATCCAATAGTTTCAAGAACAAATAAAGGTCTGAAAACGCAGGTGGCCAAATAGTATAATCCGCGGGAGTAAAACGTGCCATTTCAAACAGGGGAAAACGCAAAAACCATCGAAAGACAAACAGAACACGGCTTACTGGCTACCGTCTTCTCGACCCGTGATCACGTGAAGGACGTCGAAATAGAATAACGCAGTTATAGTTACGATGATGGTCACCAGAAGAATCATCAACGTAAAAAGGACATATAATGGTTGTACTGAAAAGAACGAACATGTGATATATAAGTGTTAAACATTTAACAGCGTTCTTCTTAGTTAAAACTATCAAAAATTTTTAATTTATCATCATACATTAGAAATGATATTAAATCACAAGATAAATCTTCAGCATATCTCAGTAGTTATCAGGTACTCCAACAAAAGATATACCTGTTTGAAAGAAGTGCAAAATAGGAACTTTTCGGCAAATAGTAAGTTAAGCTATGAATTATTTTTCGCAAACGTCGAAGAACCGCTGTTCCCAACGGAACATAGCTAACTTGGCAAAAATGTGTACAGATAGATGAGCAATTACAGTCCAGGACAGCTTGTGACCACAAAACTACAGATCGTGAGTTCAACTGATTACAACCACAACCAGTGGCGCGATTGACAAAATTGATTCCAGTTTATAAAAGTTGACCATCAGTCCATACATAGACCGACTGTGTTTGCAGTCCATTTACATCATCAACACTGTTGACTTTTGAAGACGATTGGTTACAAAGTACCCAAGTGTCTGCTCAAGATTTAGGAAGTTTAGATAACAGGTTGATCGTAAGGAACAACGTTTTTAACCACATTTTATCGAAAAGTGCAAATTAGGGAAGCATTATTCAGAAGATACTTTCTACATTTAAATCTGTGAATTGTGAACTAGTTGACATCACAACCACTCTAACAACATGTACAGTCACGTTCGAGTTTTGCTGTTAGGACTACTCAAGACGCTCAGTTATTTACCCTAATTAATAGGTATGGAGGAACAGGTTGGAAGTTGCCATTCGGATCATTTCGACTTCTAGTGCTGTATGTCCTTAATCGGTTGGCGGTGATAAAATTTATGGTATACTAGGATTGGGTGATATATTTCCAAGTATTTGTTCAAATGATAATGTAGTGACAAAGTAGTCTACAAGGCTGAAAGCAAGAATCAAACTCTATGAGCACTAATTCGTTGCTCCCAGCTTCATTTGTTATTTTGTTTACAGACGAATAATCCGAGATTTGGTTATTTCAAGTTGAACATCACCCATAACTGATCGCCGCTGTCACATTCCCACAGACTTTCCAGTCGCCCCCTTTCGAACACCAGAACCACTAGACTCGAGTTTCGCTCTCACTACACTTCGTCAACAGTACATATCCTCGCCAGTGCAGGCACTTGAACCACAGACACGCTGTTCATGAGACAACTGTGTTTACCAATGCGCCATTGACTTCACGTTAGGCACGACCGAATTATCATATGCGAAAGCTCAAACACCTTCGCTTGTGAGTAATGATTAGGTTGCCCGATCGTCTCGAGAGGAGACACAGTTGCTGTCTGTTAACTCCAATCGACTGGAAAGTCTATGGGAATGTGATAGCTGCGATCAATTGTGGGTGATGTTCGAATTGTTATTTTGTTGTCTGTTAAAAATTGCATTTATCGAAATCTGTTGTTATCGAGCGTGATCGTCTATCATTGTATAGAAAAACTCCAAAAAAAAACAAATTTATCCAAGAAGCACTCTTACAGAGCACGAAATGTATATGTAGCGGTAACTGATTTTGGAGGAACACTATTCAAACTCATGAAAAACACAACTAGGGAGAATTGAAACAGGGCTAGTTAACGTAAGAAAAAATTATACAGAGATGTAACACAACTGATTCAAACAGTGATCACATGGTAGATCAAACTTTATTCGTCTCTCTGGCATGCTTAATCCAGATATAAGACTCAAGTTTCCGGAATACATTTTGTTGCCTGGACTAAGCGAAAAGTTTGTTAGCCATGGTGGGTTGGTTGGGGACATGTATGATTCAGCCTATGCACTGGTCACTGGGAAGTACCTGCTGTGTGCCTCAGCGATATTATGTT